>VMDO01004634.1:0-122617 GCA_007922755.1 Pedetes capensis | reverse complement strand
AATCTTTTCCAATGCCTATATGATGGAGTGTATTGCCTATCTTGCCTTCTATGAGTTTTAAAGTTTCTGGTTTTATGTTGAGATCTTTTATCCATTTTGAGTTAACTCTCATGTATATTGAGAGATGCGGATCCACTTTCATTTTTCTGCATGTGGATGACCATATTTCCCAGCACCATTTGTTGAAGAGGCTGTCCTTTTTCCAGTTTACTTGCTTTGCTCCTTTGTCAAAAATAAGGTGGCTATAGGTGTGTTGAGGTATATCTGGGTCTTCTATTCTGTTTCTGATGTCTTCGGGCCTATTTTTGTGCCAGTACCAAGCTGTTTTTGCAACCACTGCCTTGTAGTGAAGTTTGAAGTCAGGGATCACTTGACCAAAACTAGTCTTTCCAGGATGAAAAGTCACTCATGTGACACTTAACTCAGTAAAATACCCAATTGCCTACAAGACTGCAGCTACTATTTCTACCACTCCACCAAAACTATTCTCTCTAGGATCAAAAGTGAGTTATATGACATTTAATCTAGTAAAATACTTAAAATTTTTCTATATTAGACAGAAAAACAGCTTTTGTTACTGATCTCCAACCCCTCCTTCTTCAAACATTCATTTTTTCCTAATCATGACATCATACATTCTTAGTTTTCTTTCTATTCCTTTGAAATATCTTGCAAATTTTTCCTTGTAAGTTCATTCCTTTGTATTCAGTTTTTAATTATTGATACCCTGAGCTCTCTTCTGTTATGGTTCTGAATTTTATGGTTCAAAATATCCCATCTAAAATTCTATAGTAGCTCATCTATTATTCTAGGTACAAGTACCATTTGTATGGTGATAACTACCAAACCTGTCTCCAGACCAGACTCAGCTCTTGACATGTGGATCTATCCAGTTCCCAATGAAAAAGATCCATTTGAATATCTTTGTGTGTCTCTTTGGCACCTTATTCATCCCCAGACTTGAACTTGTTATCTCTCCTCTCAGACTTGCTTCTCCTTCAGTTCTCTTTGACTCAGTAAATGGCATCACAATGCTTCCGTATAGCCAGAAGTCTAGATGACATTCGTAACTACTGCTCTCCTGATTCAATAAACAGCAAGTTCTGTTGATTCTACCCTTGAAGTATCTTTGGAATTTATTCACTTTTTTCTGATCCAACCATCACTATCCATCATGGTCCCCTGACCTATAACCATACACTCCTACATAGGCTTCCTGTCCTTAATTTTTTTCCCACTCTCCACCATTCTTCATACCAAAGCCAGAGAAATCACCTAAAAACACATATCTACACAATCCCATTGCCTATAGCTAGAAATACAAACTCCTGCATGATGTAAGTTCTCTTCTCCAGCTATATTCATTCAGCAAATATTTAGTGATTATTATGTGCCAAATGCTGTTCTTGATTTTTGTCTATTTTTTTGTTCCATTATGTAGTGCATACTGCAGCAATCCTGAATTTCTTTCAATTTTTCATAAGTTCTAACTATAGTTTGTTTATTCCACTTGGAACTTTCTACCTTGTTTGCTTGGCATAAATACTTTTTGGAAAACTGCAGGATCTACCTTAAGTAGGGCTTCTTGCCCACTAAATTGTATGAGGTCCCTGTGATATGTTTCTGGAAATAGCTTTATTTCTCTTATTAAAATTTACATTATACTTTAGTGCTTTTTAGGTTTGTATTTCCTGATTTATGGTAGGAGGGCATGTTCATTCTAGGCCTGTGATGATGATGCCTTGCACATAAAAGGGTATTATTTGAATTTTATAAAATTAATAATATAGTCAAAATATATAGTTGAATTTAAATTTCAGTAAAAATTAATATAAAGTGAGATATACTTAAGTTGAAAGACAAACTAGTTTTCTACGGGCTACTTCTTTTAAGGATTTAGCAACTTTCCATGTGGGGGAGTTGATTTATATGCTGCATGGAAAATTACTGCATATTTAAAGCTTATCTTAGAGCCATAATAAAGAAGCTTATGTTCTAAATCTTCATGTTGTAAATAGGTCCAGAAGGGATTTAGAAAGGCTTAATCCTTTCTTCAATACAGCACAAGTTGCTGAAGTAAAACTTTGTGGTAGGATTCCTTTTATCTTAGGCAACAGGTACCTTAATATATCAACTAGAATTAAAGTATAAGAATTCCTTTGCTCAGCAATGTGGGAGAGGTAGTATCTAATATGAATAAACAATAATTTATATCTAAATTGTGCAAAATATTAAAAATATTAAAGTGTTCCATACTTAAAAACTAAAAAAAAACTAGATATAAAGGTTTGATTGTATATAGGATTTTTAGATTGTATTTCTGAAATATCAAAGCATTATTAAATTCCATGAACATAAAGTTACTTACATCATGTTGATACTGATATTACATGGAGAAAAAAGTGAGTTGGACTGATTATATATTTTTCCATGGGTTATTAAGGTGATTATATAGCCTATAAATTCATATTCTGAAATCATGTTGAAATTCAGTTTCTGAGACCTTTAAAGTATTTTTATTATACAAATGTTTGACATATGGCCTTAAGGTAAATATCTTACAGATGTGTAAAACTATGGCAAAATCACATACTAATTTATTATTTTACCATTCTATTTTATCTAAATTTATGCATCACATTACCAAGTTCTGATAAATAATAACAGCCTATACTAAAATAATATGTATTCATTTACAAACAAATTTAAGTACTATCTATATACTTAGCACTCTTTTATATCTTATATACAAAGATAAAAGTGAATGAGTGCATCTGAATGGTTCATAATCTACTGCATTAAAAGGTAAAAACATGTAAGTAGATAAAATTTCAATTTGTTTTATCATTAATAGCTGTAAAAGATCTACCTGCAGCTTTACCATGCTGGCATCTGATCTAGTCAGATCTCAGAAGTTTTGTAGGGTCAGATCTGGTTAGTACTTGAATGGGAGACCACCTGGGAATACCACATGCTGTACACTTAGGAGACGGACCTGGAAGCCCACTCCCAAAAAACAAACAGCCATTGGAAATGCTATGTTTAGCAGAGGAGTACTGACACAATTCTGGACATGGTACAGTGTCAGGGAGTGTTTCATTCTGTTGTACATAAGGTTGCTATGAGTCAGACCTATTCCACGGCACCTAACAATAACAAACAACCACAATAAAAAATCTTCATCAGCTAATTATTTGGAACACATGAGTTCTTCCCAAAATATTAAATATCAAATTCTATATTCTTCAAAATATATTATATATTTAGAAAACCACTAGATAGCCATATTACATGGAAGTTAGCACAATAGATAGTAAAATCAATCTGTCTCTGAAGTTGACTCCAATATTTTTTAGCTATGTGACCATGTGCAAATTATATTTACTTAAACTCACTTCGTTGCTTTACTTTAAGAATAAAAGTAAGTACTACAGGGGCATACTAAGCATAGTTATTAGTGTTACTATTCTAAGTCATAGCCGGGAACCAATGATATGTTGGAACAATTGTGCTGTATTAAATATGTTTTCTGTTTAATTCACAAACTCAACCTACCTAGATTGTCTCTTGAGAATCTTCCCCCATTGCTTCTTTGACCTTGGTCAAGTTATGTAACATTTTTACACTTCAATTTCCTCATCTATGAGATGATGTGCTTTCATGACTTCCAATGTTTGTTTTGGCTCTAACAGTCAATGAAATGGAAAGTTAATATATTTGGCTTTGGCAGCTTTATTCTAAGCACAAATAGTATAAAAACAAAATTAATTCTCATCCTATTCTGAGATTCCACTTACTCCATGAAACTAGTCATTTGGAATAAATCATTTTGGAAGTGTTATTTGATCCAGGTACTCGGTAGAGATCACTACCATAGCATTTCATTTTTGGACAAAATTTAGAACACATTAAACTACCAGTGCTACAGACTCATGTGAGATTCCCACTGACTCCTAATGTAGACACCTCAGTTAATTAAAGCAAACACGGTTGTACTTCATTGAACTCATAAGACCAAAACTGCACCAAAAAGATCTATATGAGGCCTTATTGAACTTTATTAGAAAACTACTTCTCCAAAAGCCTCAAAGACCTATTTGTTCAGATTGAGACTGAGTGAATGTGATCCTCTCTCTCTGTGCTAGATCTTCGCATAAGAAGACAGCATTCCTCCGAAAGTGTTTCTAGTATCAACAGTGCCACAAGCCATTCTAGCATTGGCAGTGGCAATGATGCTGACTCCAAGAAAAAGAAAAAGAAAAACTGGGTAAGCCATCCTCACCCATCTATTTTAGTAGTTAATTATTGCACAATGACTTAGGCTTTTTTTTTTTATTTGGGGCTTTAGAAATCTGTAGCAGTTTTCAGTGTCTCATTCAAGGGACTGGCAATTCAAATGCTGCATTTATCATCAAGATTAGGGTGGCATGATGCTGAAGAGTACACATTTCACAGTTGAGACTAAAAGCAAGGGTTTATTGTCAGAATGGAGAGGAACAGGAAAAAGAAAAAGACAATGATAGCGGTGGTGGTGGTGTGGTGATGGTGATGATAGTGGTGGTGGAGGAAAAGGAGAATCAGAAATGATAAGGGGAAAGAAGAGACCTTGAAAGCTACCCTACCACCCCGGTAGTAGGGCCTACAGCAGGGCCTACAATGTAAATAAAGTTTCAGTCCATAACAAATCAACTACATTAGTATCTGCTTGATTTCTTTTTTTACTAACATAACATATTGGAAGTGTAGAAATGAACTTCAACAGAACTGTGCCGTAAGTTTGCTAGATATATTTTTATCATAATTTATAATACTAAGCAATCACTAAAAAACAGAAGACAACTTGCTACCGCTGCGGAAAGTTCAAAAACAATGAAGTAAAGGATTCTTTTGATACCATGAAAGCAAAGGTAGATTTTAAATAAATACAACTCTTCATGAAATCTGAAACAAAGCTATCAGAGGATCTTACCAGAATGCTTTCTGTAAATAATGAAAAAATATCTTTTTTGTTTTAAAAAAATGTTTATGCAGGTAATATTTTAAAATACTGATCAGCCTTCATTCCCTTGATTTGTAATTCCACACTCTTTCATGTTTCTGCAAGGTGAACTCTAGAGGAAGTGAGGTGAATATAAACTGTGGACAATTTGGCATGCATCTATACAAAAAAACCCTACCTTGGCATGAATGCTATTCATTTTGGCAGCAGGCTTTTATACCTTTTAAAAACAGATTACCTTGTATGTCTTTCCTTTGTGTCTTTTCATTTTAATCTCAAATTTTAAAGAGAAGAAAAACCACTTTCTGAATAGAGCTGTAGGGGATACCAATTCTGGTTCTGAATAGTCTGGGACTTGAAAATTTGAATAGAAAATCACAATTAATGAAGTGCTAGGTGAATTTGATTTCATTTTGCTTTCTAAGTTTGTACTGTCAGCAGGATATGACTTGATTGTAGCACTAAAGTGGCCATTTAAAACAAATTGCCTTGAAGAGAGAAGCTTTGGGAATGGAGATCCCTTCAAGGTACTTAGTTTTAAATGAGTGTGCTGACAGCCGTGCCCTTGACCTTGCACTATTTAAAAGCCTTCCATGTTTGCGCTGTGCTAGATTAATACAAGAATAAAAGGAAAACACAAAATTCCATATTATATTTTTTTAGAGATACTGTGCTGCCATTGTTAATACTCTGCTTATATATACTGACCCCAGGCATTGGCTAGGATTGGCACCTGCAAACTAACCCCCTACAGCAAAATCCCTCCATGTTCAAATAGACAGGAAAAGTAATTTCTGTTCTTTTTTCAGCTGAGAAGCTCTTTCAAACAAGCCTTTGGAAAGAAAAAGTCATCCAAGCCTCCCTCCTCACATTCGGATATTGAAGAGCTTACTGATTCCTCCCTTCCAGCATCCCCTAAGCTGCCGCATAATGCTGGTGACTGCGGTTCAGCATCCATGAAGCCATCTCATTCTGCCTCAGCGTAAGTCACTTCTTTTGCTGAGTACTGACCTACTTTTGAGAACCAACTTCAGGCCAAGCCCATGTTTATGTTTTAAATGCCATCTGTCTGTCTTCTACAACTGCAATCACATATCCATACCTATCACCTTCAGATTTTTCTGGGGATGGTGGACAGCATTTATTTCTCTTTTGCATTTCATATATTAGAATTCAAGTGTTCTTGATCTCATTCTCCACTTTCTAAATCATTATTCTCAATTCTCTTCACTTGCATTTATCCGTGTATCTAACTGTGCATACATGCAGGTCACTCCTTGTCTGGCCACCAAAGAAACGGCAAAATGGTCTTGTGATCTACAAGCATAGATCCCGGTAAAATGGCGTGATGCATGACAACTGCAAAGATCCAGGTTCTAACCTAGCAGCATTCCCTTTTGCTTTTTCTAAAATCACTTGCATGTATTTCACCCACAAATGTCTCCTCTTACTTTGTTTTACAGCTAGAATTTACTATCCTAAAACCAACTTGCAATCTTTGATTCTGTTAGATAATCTAACGTTGTTGTTGTTAGGTGCCCTGGAGTCGGTATCCGACTCATAGTGACCCTCATAGGGTTTTCAATGGCTGACTGCTTCGGGATTGCCTTGGGAGTGGATTGCCAGGTCCTTCTCCCAATCTAACATAGCGATTGAATAATACTCCACTTTTTGATAGTATATGAAAGAACACAACATTTAAAATGTAGAAAAGTGCTTTGATGAGATGATTCCATTTTATTTCAATATTATTTAAGTCATATTTTCTTGTTTCCCCATGACAATGTCAGAGAACTGTCATATCCAGCAAGCTGTCATATCCACAATGCTTTGTCTACATAAATTCATCAGTTACATGGGAAGGAAGAATGGGCCATGTCATTTTGTGACCAACTATCTAAGTCTCAGATTTTAAATGAAAAAGATATTAGTCAATATAAAAAATCTCTTGACAGATTTTTTCTTACAAAAATGTGCACAAAGCAAGAAAACAATAAGGATATAATGTATATGACCTTCAACCAGCTCCCAGCTAGCCTGCTATTGTGGGCTGAAGTCTGTGGCTTAGCTTTATTAACTGTGATCTCCTAAATCAGCTGAGCCCAACAGGAAGATTATATAACACTTATCCAATATTTAAATGTCCAAAGCTAGTCTCTCTAATTTGTTTTCTACAATATTTATATTGGATTATCGTGGTAACTGAATGACAGTGTTGAGGCAAATAAGGTTATTGTTTGTACAGTTTTATAAAAGAAATTAACATCTTGAAGATGTAATGATGTGGCTTTTAAAAAGGGATATTTCATATGTTTCTAATGGAGATTTAAATCCCCTGAAAAATATGGAATGAAATTCAATAATACCATGAGTTTTTTGCCTTATCCATAACAGCAACCAGTGAATTTTGAGGATCACTTTGTTTCATGATTATAGATTGTTTTTAAACTAGAGAATCAGAACAAAAAAATTAAAGAAAAGATGGCTGTTTTTAGTTTTGACCCAACAGTAATGAATGCATTACTGTTGGTGAAACTCTTTCTCCTTTTCTCTACATTTTGCTACCAGCTAATAATTTCTGTTCTTGCTGGATACAATTGTAGTTCAGCCTTTAAAAGAGGCATTTCTTTTCCTAATCCACTGGCTTCCCCAGAGCACCAATTTTGTGTTTGTTTCTCTCTTCAGGATCTGTGAATGCACAGAAGCTGAGGCAGAGATAATTCTGCAACTGAAGAGCGAGCTCAGAGAAAAGGAGTTAAAATTAACAGATATTCGACTGGAGGCCCTCAGCTCTGCTCATCATCTTGATCAGATCAGGGAAGCCATGAACCGGATGCAGGTCAGTGCTGAAACACATTCAGCGAACAAAATGGGGAGATAAAATGCTGCTTTTTCTCTTCTCTTGGTTGTTATACAACAATTCCACTATTAAACATACCATGGAAATGGCCTCTGCTTATTTAGTCTTTGAAATTCAGTTCTTACACTGAGTAGAGAATTTTCTCGAATCTAGGTTAGAAGTGGGAGAGCAAACTGGCCAGTTATACTCAAGGACTGTTTAAAATACTTGTACTGGTGATTGCATTCAGGCTGAGAGTTAAGTTTTAGAGAAACTGCAATTTTTGCTTCTCCACTTTTCCATGAGTTCCCTTTATGTTGGCTTTTTAACAGTGTTCTTTTGAAATCTGACTTTCAAATACATTCACCTATTGTCTATTGAAAAACAAAAATAATGAGGGAACTACAGAAATTCAACACAAGCTTTCTGAATATAGAAGTAGAAGTGATTTAGAATGCCATCTGTAAAAGTAAAGCTTCCGTGTTTTTTGGAAACATCTAAAGGCTAAATTCAGAACCAGTCTGTGCTCACAATAAGTTTTCATTTTATTATTGTAAACCAGTAATCACTTTGTACCACAGGCAACTGATGTAAGAAAAGCTCACTGCTGAGCAGATTCATCTGCCACTGTATATGTTCATTAAAAGGCTTCTGTTGTTTTTGTGAGCTTAGTGCCCCATTTTGAAAAAACAAAACCTTCCATTTGTTAGCTAAGATGCTGAACTAATTTAGAATCACCTTCTTTGTGTTATTTTTGTTTGCTCTGTTTTTCTGTACTCCATGAATTCACAGAAGTATAAATGGCATTATTTGCCTATGAGATTTTAATATTACTTTAAAAATAAGAACTATTAGGAACTATTCAGTTATATCATTTTTTAATTCAAATGAGACCACATCCTTAAAACTTCTAAAAAATATGACATTTTATAAACAATAGATTTGCAGATATAGCTCAGTGTAGAATGCTCGCTTGGCATGTATGAGGCCCTAAGTTCAATTCTAGCACCACAAATAATAATAATGATAACAATAATAAGGAGTAGAAGAATTATGTCTATATTTGTGAATATAGGAATGCACATATGTGTGACAGAGATGAAGTTAACTTTCTTTGTTTAGAAATAAATCCTGTTTTCATAATTTGTTTACTTAATTCATTTGCCTACTTTATTTAACAGATGAACTATTTAACTCGATACAAGCCTTGGTACCATTTTCTCAATACAACTAGTTCAATTTTTTTCATCTTTTCCATCTTTGTAACAGAATGAAATTGAAATACTGAAGGCTGAAAATGACCGGTTGAAGGCTGAAACTGGTAACACAGCTAAGCCTGCTAGGCCACCTTCAGAATCCTCAAGCACCACATCCTCTTCTTCCTCACGGCAATCCTTAGGGCTTTCACTCAACAACCTGAACATCTCAGAGTCTGTTACCTCAGGTGACTCAGTGTGCATGCCTGCCCAAATCTCAGCTGTACCAGCAGGGGTGGGGGACACCCTGGAATCTGGAGGACCTAGAGAACCACACCCTCCTCAAAATGCTAAAACTAATTCTGAGAAATAGCCCAAATTTATCTAATAAATTTATTCTACTTATAATTTTAAAAGAACATTTTCCGTGAAATAATGAAGCTTACAGATAGTTTTCATATCATTTTTTTAAAAAGTCACTGTGCTTCGAAAGTATCTCCTTCATGATTATGAATAGGATGAAGAAATAACAAATATTCTCAGCAATCATTAGTACTCATGAATATAATAATAGCTCCATGGCAGCTAATAGAGTTTTCAGTGAACAAAACCAATTTCTGAACTTGACTAGATGATCCTTCATGATGTTGCCTAGAGAGAACATAATGTTGCTATATTACCCAGTCTGCAGCTCTATTAAATTTTCAACCAACAAAAAGAACATGCTGGATTCTGTTATTATATTCAATGTTACTAATGATTAAACAAGGGTGCGGTTTTGATTTGATTTCAGATAAAATCATATGACATAATTTCATCTTAATGTCTGATGAACTGTTCAATTATGAAGTATATTTATTCCTATGACACTGAATTTTCTGTTGCTGTTAGGTGTGGTTGAGTTGGGGTATGAACCCTATGTACAACAGAAGGAAACACTCCTTGACACTGTGCCATGCCTGGCACTACTGTCAGTGCTTGTCTGCTATTCATAGGGTTTTCAATGGCAGATTGTTTTGGGAGTCGATTATTGGATCCTTCTCCCAAGCCTGCAGCACCTTGTATTCCCAGGCAGTCTCCCATCTAAGGGCTAACCAGCGGACCCTGCTTGTCTTCTTAGACATGTAGGATCTGATGCGAGGATGCTATGGCTACAGACTCTGAATCACTTTATATAAAGACAATCTAGTTTAAGAAATGTTTGAGGATCTGTGGTAATTGCAAAGCACAACCACTAGATGACGCTTGGAAACCAATAATATGCATGCTCCTGGGTAGCTTTAGATTTTATGGTAGGACTGAGAGACTTCATTGCTGGCCTTAAATCACACTGAAATATAGAAAAGGGAGAAAGAGAAGGAGAAAGATAAGGGAAATAATACTGCTTTCTGATATTAGTTGCATTTTTTTATAAATTATTTTTTCAAAATATCTGAAATTTTTAAATTCTAGTATGGCTGTGCTTCATAACATAAAATAGATGTCATAAATACATACTTTCTTTCATCTCACATATAAAAAGACAAATTGGAACTTCTAGTAATTAAGCAAAACCATGTTTATAATGTTTAGGACCATAAATTATTTTCCACAAAAATCTACAGAAGCTCCTTGCCTTGAACTTGGTGTTTTTCCTGGGAGTTATTTCTTCAAATGATTTTCCCACCAATATACTACAAGCAGGAGTGCCCCAGAAGGATTTGTAATATGATCCTCCCACTGTCAGAAGGAAGATTCTGAATAGACACACAGAGAAAAGGAGTAATATTTTGAACATCAAAATGTACTAAACATGGAGGATAAAGGGCTTTAAATGTATCATTTCTTATGTTTTCAGTACCCCTCTAGAGTAGATTCTGTTTGAGCCTTATTTTACAGAAGAGGGAACTGAGATTTAGGAAAATTTCAAGGTCATGTAAGTAGAAGAACAAATACTTGAACTCAGATCTGGATGATTCCAAGGCATACACTTTTAACTACTATATAAATTTTGCTCTACGTATTCATATGTACAAAAACCAAGAACAGTCATTTACTTGGTTAAATAGTAAATGTTTACCTCACTGTTCTCAGGAGACATTTTATATTTTAAGCTGAGTTTTTAAGAGTTAGTACAGTATGAAATGAATGACATGTTCCAAAGCAAACTTGCATCATATATGGTTCAGCCGTCAGGTCAAGCCACTTGCCATGGACTAGTACCCATTTCAACATCATTTCATAACTCTCCATGCCCTCTGCTTGGTCTCTGTACTTCTGCTATCATGAACATTAGTGAGTTCCTGCAACACACCTGGCTTTTGTAACCAATGGTTTTGTACTTGTTCTTATTGACTGAGCTTCTTTACCTGGCTCTTCACCTTCCAATCACTTCTCAGCCTTCTGGTCTTATCCCAAACATCACCTCAAGGAATCCTTCCAGGATGATCTATCTATTTACACTTCTCTTCCTCCAGTTACTCTCTATTTCATTGCCCTGTGTATATTCTGCAGAGTATTTAACACATTCTGAAATTACTTTATTGAGAATATGTTTTCCAGAAGACCAATACATGTTTTTGTTTTTGTTTTCACTTTGGTTTTCATTCCCAATAGCCAACACGCTTTCTGATATCTTCTATGCTACCTCAGTTGGTAGAGAGCTGCTCTGTACTCTGAAGCCCTGGGTTTGATTCTTAGTACTGCAAAGAAGGGAGAAGGATGGCCGGGTGTGTTGGCGCACACCTGTAATCCCAGCGGTTTGGGAGGCAGAGACAGGAGGATTGCAAGTTCAAGACCAGAGGCAGTCTGTGTAACTTAGTGAGATCCTGTCTCAAAAAGTAAAACAAAAAAAAAGGGGGGGGGATGGGGGTACAACGTGGAACTCACTGGTCCAGCACTTGCAGAGCATGCAAGTGCGAGGCCTTGGGTTCAACCCCCGGTACCGAAAAAAAAAAAAAAAAAAAAAAAAGAAGGGAGAAAGATTTGGCATCCCACTCCCGAAAGCAATCCTGAAACAATGAGCCAGTATGAGTCAGACTTGGTTCAAAGGCACCTAATGACAACAATGAATATCTTTGAATATTTATGAGTAATTGAGCAAAGTACTAAAGAGGTAGTGTAGTCATGAAATACAAGAAGTTTAAATATTAACAGTCAGCGGTAAGCTGCTCTAAACTTCTGACATTACAAGCAAGAGAATTAAAATAACACCTAAGAGAGTTTTTTCCCTTATTGATATAATATTTGTATGTCTTTATGGGATAAATTACGATAATTCAATATATGTATACCACATGTAATAATCAAATAGGGGCAATAAGCATTTCTACCTGTTCAAACTTTAATATTTATATATGAGGGAATTTAATTCTTTTCTTGTCATTTTGAAATATATGTAGATTGTTTTAACTTATAGTTACCCTACTCTGCTAGAGAATAACCAGAAGCAATTCCTCCATAAAGTTTTTTCGAGTAGTAGAGAGGAAAAAGTAAAAGACTATAAGGATATTAATCTGAGAAAATAGTTAAATTCCAACGAAGGAAATTGTTTTTGATGATTTAAGTTTCCAAAATGGAAAGGCTGAGGATGTAGCTCAGTGGTAGAGCACTTGCCTAGCATGCATGTAGCCCTGGGTTCAACCCCCAGTACTAGGGAAAAGAAGTTAATTTTTAATTGGATAGTTTTACAGTATTTTTATTCCTTCTGAAAAATTGTTGTTGTTGTTGTTGTTAGGTGCTGTCGAGTCGGTATCCAACTCATAGTGACCCTCATAGGGTTTTCAATGGCTGACAGTTTCGGGATTGCCTTGGGAGTGGATTGCCAGGCCCTTCTCCCACTTTTGCGGTGCTGGGAATTGAACTTGGGACCTCAGAGACTGCAACACAGCTCTCTACCAACTGAGCTAAATCCCAGCCATCTGAAAAATTACATATGCTTAATTATTAACATAGTAGGAACCATTCCTTTTTAGTAGCCATCTTATTAAATTGTTTCTATGATATTACACTCAGGATTTATCTCATAAAATTATCATCAGAGCAGTCGAGTCATCTCATTGCCAGGCACATATGTTCTTTAGAACATAACTGTGTTCCTCTATACACAGACCACTATCTTTTTATTAAGCCTGGTTCAATAATATCATCATCGCTGAAAGAAACATATTTTGGATAGTTTTCCATAACAATTCTACAAATTGGACATTAATCTTATACAAGATGTATTTTAATATTTAATCTTACCAAAAAGCTGGTATTTTAAAGGTAGCAGAGTTGGACTCGACTCGACGGCACCTAGTAATAACAACAAAACCTATATCATGATTTTGTACCTTTTAGATGATTACTAAAAGCAGTATTTTGGTTTTGAAACTACTAGTATAAAGAGTACAGGAGAATAATAATTAATATACTTCTGTAGGGATGGTTAAGATTCAATAACAGCACCTAATAATGATAGATATAAGGCAAGAGGTAACACAGCTGCGTATGTGCCAAATGCTTGAAAATAATTTCAGTTGACATTCAATCTTAGCACCTTTATGATCACAAATTACATGGATATTGAGCTTGAATATTTTAGTTTGGAGAGAAAAATCAGATTCCTTTTCAGTTTGTTACAGTTACAATGGTGACTGAATATTAGTCAGGTATTATTCAAACCTGAGTGTAGAAAAAAAATAAAAACCTTATTTCCTCATCTAAAAGCAGTGGTCTAATCCTTGGGTGAAGATCTTTTAAAACAGAAATAAGTTCTTACATTGAAACATTAGCCCAGCCATATGATAAAATCTTCTTGAAAGCTGAGGTTTTCCAAATGAGTTGAGCTAGAATGGGAAGCAGATGCCACAGAACAATGTAAAACTCTAAGAAAGATAACAGGAATAGGAAACAAATCTGAGCTAATGTTACTATTTTGTGTGTGTGTATTTCTTTTAAATTTTGGTAGATATTTTGCTTGATGATGCTGGTGACACAACTGGACATAAGGATGGCCGCAGTGTGAAAATTATAGTCTCCATAAGCAAGGGCTATGGCCGAGCAAAGGTATTTCTTTAATCTTAAGTTCTTTATAATGAAAGGATGAGAATTTCTCTGTGTTAAGTATGTACATTTGAGTATTTGTTCTGGTAAATATGCTTTGGAGATAAATGCCTTGGCATTAGCTTCATGTGTTATACAAGGCTAAAAGGCAGAGAGAATAAAGAAATGGCATCACCATACAGGTGGAAGTGTATCTTACGTATACAACATGTTCGTTTTCTGAAAATCATATTGGCTGCCCATGGGTATCATTTGTAAAACTTGAAAAAGTGGTTTTCTTTGACATAAACATCTTATATGCTGTACTCTTTCAGTCACCTGTATATTATAGATAGTGCTTATGTAGTAACATGTCACTAGAGCTGCCATTATGATTTTTGTCCAAGTAAAACTCTAAGATAAATGAATATTGTAGGCCATAGAGAAATACATATTCTACTAAACTCAATAGAACAAGTTCCATTGACACTACTGGTCCACATCATTTTTTAGCAAGGTCCTACCTGTCAGGCAAATATTCTAATTATTTGGATTCAAATATTCCCTCCAAATTGGCAATATCATTTGACTCTAGCTCTTTTTTAAGGCTAAAAATGTTTTTAAGTTGAATTTTTATTTAGTAGACAACAATACATATTTGTAGTATCCACTTTTTTTGTCAAACAACAAAATATCCTTTTACAATTTTTAAAATAAATGAAATAATTAAGTTTGAAAAGTGAGGTAGCACTTGTGAATTTTCACATTGAGGAAATGTTCCAAGGACTCCAATGTCATAAACTTTTTGCTTGAGCTGCAGATTTGTGCCTATTTTTCCCAAGTGGGTCTTTATGTATAATAGTCTCAGTGAAATCTAAACTAACTCTAATTTAAAAACAGCTTTTATAATCCCTTGTGTAAGCACCCATTTTGACTATGTTGTAAACAAATTGAAAATAACTTTTCCTTTACAGAATAATTTTAAAAGACAATGTTTTTGAAAAACAAATTTCCAATAGAGCTTCTAAGTTGTTTTTGTTGTTGTTAGGTGCCATCGAGTTGGTATCCGACTCATAGCGACCCTCATGGGGTGTTCAATGGCTGAGTGCTTCGGGATTGCTTTGGGAGTGGATTGCCAGGCCCTTCTCCCATTTTTGCGGTGCTGGGAATTGAACTCGGGGCCTCAGAGACTGCAGCGCAGCCCTCTACCCACTGAGCTAAATCCCAGCCCCAGAGCTTCTAAGAGAGTAGTTATTAACAACAGACCATAGAAGCAATGGCTTAAAGAAAAAAAGAATTATTTTCTCATAGTTCCAGAGGCTGGCAAGTCCAAAATCAAGGTTCTATTCTATTTGGTTGTTGGTGAGGGCTCTCTTCTTCAATTACAGATGATGAGCTTCTTGATGTGTTCTCATATGGTCTTACCTCAGTGTGTATACAAAGGAAAAAGAGAGAGGCTACCCCAGTGTCATTAATGTCATCACAGTGCCCTCACTCTTATGAACTAATGCAATGTTACTTACCTCCCAAAGGCTTTTCTTCAAATATCATCACATTAGGGCTTAGATCTTCAACATATTAATTTAGGGGTACACATACATTTAGCCTGTAACAGTAATCAAAATAATATAACCATTTAGCTGTGGCTTTTTCTGCTTTTCTGCAAAAAATATTAGCTTCTAACTCAGCTTATATCTCATTCATAGTGACAATCATTTCTACTATACGTTCATGGAGAAACTTAGTCTTTAAGCCAGTTAAGTGATTTACCAAAGGTCACATTTCTTAATTAAGTGGTAGATGTTGTATTTTGTAGAATACATATCTTTCTAATGCTTGACTCAGGGATTATTCTACCACCCTTCAGTGGCAATTTACTTGATGACTACAACCAAGGTTGTAGTATATTAACTAATTATTTTTACTGGTATCATAATCACTATTTTCTATAAATATTTCTACTCAACATAAAAGTTAAACTAAAATCCTGAATTATTTATATTTCTAATACTTCTAGAAATTTCTCAAAATTACTCTAAAAAAGGGTAGATTTGAGACCATTATTTGCATTGTAAAGCTATACTTTGCTTGATGTAATAAGTCCTCTAAGCTTCTCTGGAAAATTCTAATAGTGGATTTTCTGGCAAACTCAAAATTGGTCCTGTTTTATAAATATGTAAATGCCATACTCCTATGATTAACTTATTTGTTAAAGCTGGATTGTATTTTAAATTAAAATGAAAAACACTGTTAGGTTTATCAAAGGTAAAATTAAAAATAGTAGAATGAAGTTCTAGGATTCATATGATGCAGCGCTATTCTATCTCACTATTTCTTTCTACCCAGCTACTTCTCTTAGGAGTGTACTCACTGCATTAAAATACAAATTTACTCTCTCTGATCTCTTTTACCTTTGTCTTCTACTGAACAGATCATGAATCAATTTTCCTTGAAATACTACTTCATCTAATCTCTTTCTTTCTTGATTAATTTAGTTGATGTTACTCTGCTTATTTGGTTGGTTAGTTTGCTGTGATATGTTTTATTTTATATAATCCATCATGTGCATCTGTTACTGTAAAACAGATTTAATAAATTCTCACCAACTGCATTAATAAGTTTTAATAGAAAATACAGTAATAAAATAAGATGAACAACAGGATTTTATATTATTTTATTTTGTTCTTATTAAGGATCAGAAGTCTCAGGCCTATTTGATAGGATCCATTGGTGTTAGTGGAAAAACCAAGTGGGATGTCTTAGATGGCGTAATTAGACGTCTCTTTAAGGTAAGTTGTAAAAGACAGCCTAGTGCTTGTTTTCACGTGTGCTCCTTTGTAGATGTCTTCCTTAATTTTAATAGCTTAGAAGCATCTTCTTTTCCTCTCCTCCATTTTAAATAAAGATTTCTCTCCTTGTGCGGTTTAACAGTTTTTATTACCTATATCTAAAATTCTAATACCAAGCTTTATGTCTCCGTGAGTTTTATATTTGTTGCAGATGAGTTGACCCTCTCTTTTAACTAACTTTTCATGTGTGTACCATTTTAGGAATATGTGTTCCGCATTGATACATCCTCTAGTCTTGGTCTAAGCTCTGACTGTATTGCTAGCTACTGTATAGGAGACTTAATTAGATCTCATAACCTAGAAGTGCCTGAACTGCTGCCTTGTGGATACCTGGTTGGAGATAATAACATCATCACTGTGAACCTGAAAGGTAAAATTAAAGTGAAAAAAGCACAATTGTAATGTTTTACACATTTTTCCCCTTTCCCTTCTGCAGTTTCCTTTCAAATTTTCTAATTTGTATGAATTTCTTAACTATGGTAACCATTTTGAAACTTTTGGTATGAAATGGCCATGTTGATTTTTTAAGACTTAAAATCTTACTGAAAACACTAAAATTGATGGAATTTTTCCTTTTTCTCCTTTCTTTCTTTCTTTCTTTCTTTCTTTCTTTCTTGAACCTTAGAACACAATTCTGAAGAGTCATAGTTTCTCCCAGAAAGTAATATGATTTAGGGAATTTCAGCTTCTAGATTTTCTCCATTCTCATCTTTCATTAAAGAGGCATTCAAAAATGTATTCTGTATTGTAAACTAATATATTCATGACTATATCATGGGTTTAAAACTATACATACTCAATAAATATCTACTGGGGATACAGGATGGAAGTGAAGGATCAGGGATAAGAAACTCTGCTTTCTTTGCTTTGGATGTTGTGTCTAATTGTAGGCCAATGTAATACCTGTAGCTGTCTCCACAGTTCCTTGTTTTTATATGTTCAAGATGCAGATTTCATTCATATTAACTGTGGTTTAGTAGAGGGACTTGTCAATATTTGAGCTAATGATTAAGGTAATTGGTTAGTAAAAGGAGGTACTGTTACTGCTCTTCCTAATTCCTTGTCAAACATTACAATTTATATTCTTCAAAAGCTTAGGTAGTTGCACAGCTGGCATATGTAATGAGAGGTAGAAGGAAATAAAGGAAAGGGGGAAAGAGTTAGAAAAAGAACATACACACTCATGTACATATATCCATGTAAACTTCATGTTTATTCTCCACAACCCTAACCACTTTCAAAGAGAAGGAAGACTTTGTAATAGAATTTATAATGCTTTATAGAATTTATAATGATTCCATTTATCTCTGGAAACATAAAGAGAAAACATGAACTAGTCAGTGGTGGGAAGCCTTAACAAAAGGAAATAACTTGCCTTCCTTGGGATGTGCACTCTGTCTTCTTACTGATATATTTCCTGTCTCAAAATGGCCACACATGACTGTGGGTTAGAAATATCTAGAAAATGATTTTGCAAGAACTATATTCCTATAACTAAAAAAAAAGAACTGCTGTTGGTCGACAGCATATTTTTAATTCTAGCTTTTGAAAAACAATAAAGCATACTATTTTCTTTGTTTCTTCCTCCAGGGGTAGAAGAAAACAGTCTGGATAGTTTTGTTTTTGATACACTGATTCCTAAGCCAATTACCCAAAGGTACTTTAACTTGTTGATGGAGCATCACAGAATTATACTCTCAGGACCAAGTGGTACTGGAAAGACCTATTTAGCAAACAAACTTGCTGAATATGTAATAACCAAATCTGGGAGGAAAAAAACAGAGGATGCAATTGCCACTTTTACTGTAGACCACAAGTCAAGTAAGGTAAGTCAAGGAATCCTAAGAGAACAACTTTTATTTATCCACAAGTGTCTTACGCAATCAAGTGTTAAGGTTATGTGAGAGTTTCATATTGTACATGGAAACATACTCATCTCTGCACCTAAAAGTGTAATCTAATAAATAAACTTTATTTTATAAATTTGAACAATTCCTGTGTGTAGTGGCACACATCTGTAATCCTAATGACTCAGGAGGTAGAGGCATAAGGATCCCAACTTCTAGGCTAGAGGCTTCCTGCTAACTTAATATGACCTTGCCTCAAATTAAAACACAAATTTTAAGGGGGGCTAGGCGTGAAGGTCAGTGGTAGGGTGCTTTCAAAATATGTGTAAAACCTCAGCTTCAGCCTTCCAGTACAAAAACAACAATAACAAAAAATGAACGACTGCTATTTTCAATAACATTCAATTACTAGGTCTTCTGCAAGGCATTAGGGTTATACAGAATAACATGGTCAAGCCCTTTTGTTTGAATTCTGTTAGACATTCATTTAGGAAACGTTAAAAGCAGAAAGAGATCAGTACACAGTATTATAAAAGCAAAAGGGGAAATAACTCTGCCTTGAGGAATCTAGGCTTTATAAAAAGACAATACTTGGTATCAACAGATAAGCAGGAATTAACTGGCATTGCAGCAATAGGTATTTGTGGATAATGAGAATATTTTAGGCAGAAATTCTGGAAATTTGCTTCTGTGACATCTCTATAGGAATTATGCTTAAGACTTAGGAAACTGAAAAGTGTTCCATTTCACCACCAATGAAGGTTGTGCCATACTAATCAGACTGAACAGTTCCATCTGTTATATTGGTGTGAGAGTATTTTTCATACATGCTGAGTAAAATAAAGAATCCTAAAAAAGGAAATGGTTGATGATTAACACTCAACTAGTTTTACTACTTTTATTTATTCAAATCTTAAACAGTGTTACTTAATCTTCTCTTGGGAAACTGCAACTGTTACAAGCAATTCCTTACTGGAATCCCAATGAAGCTGGGTCATACTACTTTTTTAAAGATAACCTGCTTACATGATATCAACTGACCCAGTCTCTCAGAATGCCAGTAAGTTTCTTGCCATTGTGCCAAAACATCTGAGATAAACAACTTAAGAGGGGAGAAAGATTTATTTTCACTCACATTTCAGAGATTTCACTCCATGGTCAGCTGCCTCCATTGCTATGGGTCTGTGGTAAGACAGAACATCATGGTGCCAGGAGGATGTGGCAGAGCAAAGCTCCCTACTTCATGGCAGCCAGGAAGCAAAGAGAGGAAGGGCCTAAGAACAAGATATATCCTTCAAAGGCATGCCCCCTTGGTGATCTATTTCTTCCCACTAGGACTCACCTTGTCACAGCCCATTCAGTATGAACTCATCAATGCACTTTTCAACCCATTGATGAAGTCAGCAACCTCATGATCCAGTCACTTCCCCAAAGCCTATCAAATGGCATCTAAGTCTTTAACATACGCACCTTTAGAGCAGGCATGCCCAAACTGATCCATAGGCTGTATGTGGCTAGTCATTCAGCCTCACAAAATCTTTAACAACATATGCTTTGTTGCATTTATTTTCCTCATGACATCCCTTATTATGGCTATACACTAACTATATTATATAATTCATGCATGAACCAAGACCATTCCTTTTTACTCAGTGTGGCCCAAGGAAGCCAAAAGGTCAGATACCCATGCTTTAGGGGTATGTTTCATATCCAATCCCTAACACTCAGAAACCTGTGATCTGCAAATTTTCAAAAGTAAGTGTATCTCCCAAACCTAATGGGGGAAACAAACAAAAAAAAAGCCACACCAATGAACAGATACAGGAGTGATAAAAAATATATTGTGAATTTTTAAAAAATTTACTACTCACAGTACAGGACTCCCAGGAGTGCTTAACAAAGTGGCAAGAATAATGGGATAAGTGTGTTCAAACCTAGGAGAGTATGTTGAGGGGGATTCATGGCAATGTGTCTTTTACTATTATAATTATGTTCTTTAAATATTCACTGTATTTTTTTATTCAGACCTCATAGCTTACTGAACAAAAAGTTCTTGATGTGGTAGTTCATTAAGTTTTTAACACTGACCACTTGTAACATTTAGGGTCCATTACTGAATTTCCTTGAACCTTTATTTTTTTTCTCATCTGTAAAATGGGGAAAATATTAAGGATGTGATAAGAACCAAATAAGTATGTGTATTTGTGTGTGTGTATGTATGAAAGAGAGGCAAAGACAGAGACATAGAGAAAGAATATCACAAGTAGCAAGCACTGTATAAGATTTACCTGTAGTTAATAATTATAACCCTTGGCTCCCAATGAAAATTTCTTGTACAAATATATATATATATATATATATACAATCCTTTCTTCAAAATTGTCTTAAATACATTCTTCAAAAGGAGAAACGATGCACATGAAGTATAAGGGGATATCTTACAAGTTAAATAAATATAACACTGAATATTTCTGAATAATTCTGAATATTTCATTGGGACTCAGCACCATTCAACATGTGGTTTAACCATTTGTTGTAAGTTCTGTTAAAGAGAGACATGAGGTAGAATATTTGACTCTTCTTTAAGCCAAAGTAGAAAGAACATAATTGTTTGTTAGCTTCAGCCTACGTATTTAATGCTTCCTGTGATTGTGTTATATAAAAAGCTTTTAACACAATTTATTTTTTCTTCTCAACCAAAAGATATGAAAGGATTTTGAGGTCTCTTAGGTTCCTTAGTGTTCTTTTTGAGTTTTCCTCAGTGTTGATATACAGACACTCTGTATATTATTTGATGAAAAAAATGTGATTAGAAAATAAGTAAAATATATTTTTACAGGAGTCCAAAGCATTTTGATAAAGTTGTTGATCAGTACGTAACAAGGTTTGAATCAAGTAGATTGACTTTGAGCTTCATTAGGATGTAGTTTGATACATTAATATAAACAATTTCCATAAATTATAAAATATTCTTTCTCCTAAACTCCATATTTATATTTGTTGTTGTTGGGTGTTGTCAAGTCAGTGTCTGACTCATAGCAACCTTATGTACAACAGGTGAAACACTATTGTCAGTGCTTCTCTGCTATTCATAGGGTTTTCAATGGCTGATTGTTTTTTGGAAGTGGGTTACTGGGTCCTTCTCCCAAGAGTACAGCACCTGTTATTCCCAGGTGGTCTCCCATCAAAGTACTAAGCAGGTCCAACCCTGCTTAGCTTATGAGATCTGACGGGATCAGATGTCACAGTGGTATGGCTGCAGGCATATATACAATACTAAGTATATAATAGGGCTGGGATTTAGCTCAGTTGTTAGAGCACTGTGCTGCAGTCTCTGAGGTCCAGAGTTCAATTCTCAGCATCACAAAAATGGGAGAAGGACCTGGCAATCCACTCCCAAGGCAATCCTGAAACAGCCAGCCATTGAAAACCCTATGAGGGTCACTATGAGTCGGATACCAACTCGATGGCACCTAACAACAACTAACAAATATATAATATATATGTTTCAGTTTACAAAAAGGCTTCATAGCTGGAGATATTCTTAATAATGTTATATCCTTTTAATTTTTTTCAGATTATTTCTAATACTTTTATTTTCTGTTTTTTCAGAAAAAAAAATTGTTTATGCCATTATTAGGTCAGTTCAGTTTTTGTTGTTGCAAAAAAATATCTGCCAGGAGTATTTGAATGGAAATAATGGTGCTAGGAAACAAGAAGAAACCCATGGACAAATTGCATGGCATTCAGCAGCAAGAAGGCATAAAATACAATGAAAACATGTTTATATTTCTTTAAGACTATTAAATATGAATGAGTTGTTACTAATGCTGAATACATAGTCGTTGCCAGATAATGAAACTAATTCTTTCCAAGTGGACAAATAATCCACTGTTTTTTGGGAGAGGTGAGGGTAGGTGTAAATGAGGATGATATAAAAAGAGAGTGAAAGAGAAGTTGAGATTGTGTTAGGGATAGCTGCTAAGAGTATAGATTTACTAAACTAAAATGCTATTGAGACATGAAATAATAAACTCTTTCCCTGAAAAGATGGAGCTATGCATTCGCTGACATGTTCTATGCTATGTCATAGAAAACATTGAAGAGATAGAGTCAAAAAGCTTGCTGATTAAAAAACAAATTCAAACAATAAACTATCAAATGAAAAAAAAGTCTTTTCATGTTTCTGGTACTACTGCATTTTGCATTCTGTTCCTCTTCCCACACTTCCCTCAAGCTGCCAACTGGAATATTTTGATTGAGAGCTGTGCACATACACAATTACACTTTGTGACATTTGATATAACAGGCCCAGAAGGCTGAGATGGATTTCATAAAGAGTATGTGGCCAGCTGAAGCCACTTGGAATGTTAGGCAGGAAAAGATCAGAAAACTTACACTTGGCAGATTCATTTTTAATGTGTCCAGAGTCAAAATCCAAGAAAGCAATGATCAGTGCTTTTTATATAACTGTCTATAGTTTCAAGGTTATAGACGTGGGAATCAGTTCATTGTGAATATCTGTCTGGTAGATATCTATCCCTGCTTTCTTCTATCTAACGTCATATGAATGTAAAATGTTTTGTTAATGTATCAATATTTCAAGCCAAGATTTTATCCCCACCAAGCTAAAGTGAGGAACATGAAGTGATTGCAAGGTGGTCTGTGAAAAATCCCTAAGTAATAAGACAAAATGTTTGTTTATGTCTGTTTCTACACTAAGTGATCCATAGGTTTCATTAGAATCCCAAGGGATCTATGACCACAGTTAAGAGAAAAGAGAACTACCTAACAATCTAAGGTCTCTGCTTGTCTGAAATTATCTGGTGACTTCTATCCTAATTATCAAGTTCATTGCCTCTACACTTTCTCCCCTTCTTTCTTACTTACATATAGCATGTTGTTACAGTTGATTGCCAGTTTCTAGAAATTCTTCTGGCTTTCACAATTACCATTCTTTATTTCTTTCCTACTTCCCTTATAAATTCCTTCTTATTCTCTTTCACTGACTGCTCTTTCATCACCTATCATAAGTGAAACTATTCCCTGACATTCTGCTCTCTCCTTTCTGATCTCCTTTGACAATTTCCAAGGCTTCCGTGCATGTTGACTCAGGTGGTTGACATGAATTGAACCCATTTGTCATGTCCACTCTCCCTCATTCGTAAGCCTTTTATTAGCTTACAAGTATGTTTCTGCTCAGCTGCTAAAATTACATGTTTAGGAATGACAATTTCAACTCTCAAAAAGCATCAAGAAGTCCATTCACTTCTATTCATCTCTACCACAACCACCCTCCCACACACTTGGACTTTTACAATGACTCACAATTCCCCTAAAATTTCCTTTCACTCTTTTGTTGGCTTTATCCATTCACATCATAGAAAATAGAATATCTTTTCCTAATTAAAATCTGACCACATTATAATTCTCCAATGTTTTCCCATTGTGTTCTCCACTACATCAAAAATATAATAGTTTTCCCTATTTAGACCCAGGAGTCTCTTGTCTTTAACAACTTCAGTATTCTCTTGGTTAGTCTGTTTTGTTCCTTTGCAGTATACTTACTGTACTATTGAATTACAATGCTATTTCACTCACATGTCCAGAATATTCAGTGTTTATCTATTGCCAACAGGAAAAGTACAATGATTTTACTTATCATTTAAGATTACAAACATCCTTTCCAGTTTATTTACTACTGTTTATTTTCACAAGACTTACTACCCTTTCTCATCTACATGGATGTCATATTTTCATGTTTATGACTTTACTGATTCCTCTGTCTCTACTTGAAAAGCACTACTCCTACTTTTAAGCATCAAAATATTACCTAATCCTAAAAGTAGAGTTAGTACCAAATAATATTGCCACCAGAAAGTCTTTTTCAGAAGCTGTAATTTTTAAACTTTGTAAACAAAATCTTTTATCTATGCATGTAATAAATTTTTGACTGTTAATTATAATTATATATGTACATCCCTAACCTAGGTAATAATCTTCTTGAATGCTTTTTCCATTACTAATTAATCATATCCTTCACATTTATTCTTCCTTTGATGAATAAATTACTCTTCTCTATTGACAACAGACAAGTAAACAAACATACCTGTGGTTCACAGTTGTTTGTATGGTAAAATCCAATTTCTTCTTCATGGATTCAAAGTCTTTTTTGTTTTCCATTTTACACAACACCACCATGTACTATAGTCTCCTGAAAACAACAGAATATTTATTTCCCGAAACACATCATGCATGCACTTTCCAATTTTTGCTTTTTGTTCTTTAGATTTTAAAATATTTTTTCTACTGTATCCTGTTGTATGAATCTTAAGATTAGATGCCAGACCTCTCTTAAATCTCCCTATAATGTTTAGTACAGTTCATTGACCACATGGTATTGAGATGTATTTATTGGTCTGCTTCTCTACTAACGAACTGTGAGTTCCTGGAACACAGAAATGATATCTTGCTACCAGAGCACATACTAAGTGTTTGATGATTTGTTGAAATAGTAAGTAAAGGTAAATTTTTCAGTTGGAATTTTATTCCAACTGAACATGGAATCTGCCATGTTTATAACAAATGCCACTTCTTGATAAAGCCCATTAGGATTCCCCGGTTAGCATTAACCTTTCTCTGATGGAATGTTTTGTGTCGCATTTTGTAAGTTCATTATTGATGTGTGTACCTACCACCCTCTCCAAGTTCTAGTATTACCTCCTCCAGAAAATTGTCCTTGACTCTCACCAGCTAGGTAAAAATCCCTTCCCTTGACTTCACAAAACTCATACTATTCTCATGATATTCTATTGAAAATATTTTTCATATTTAAATATTAGTCCCTAACATGACAACTTTTAGAACCTATTGGAGGAGGCAGTCAGATTACCCCTTTTAACTTGTTGTTGTTGTTGTTGTTGTTGTTGTTGTTAGGTGCCATGGAGTCACGTCTGATTCAGAGACCCTCATGGGGTTTTCAATGGCTGATTGTTTTGGGATTGCCTTGGGAGTGGATTGGCATATCCTTCTCCCATTTTTGCGGTGCTAGGAATTGAACTTAGGACCTCAGAGACTGCAGAGTGGCTCTCTACCAACTGAGCTAAATCCCAGCCCCTGGAAAAGTACTTAGTGTGATTCCTAATAAATGTTAAATTTATCTGAATGCTATTATAGCAGGAATAATGCTTTAGTCATTTCCTAACAGCAGCAACAACAGAGTTGGGTATAAAGTAATAAATATAGTAGATGTGAATATCTTATAAGTGAATGAATGATCTAATATATCCACATAAGTGGTAGAAATTTTATTTTTTCCTTTAAGGTGAATGAAATTCTCTGCACTATTCATCAGTTTTAAACATTTTTTTTTGGTCTTCTCTGATTTAGGCAACATGATGTGACTGGTTCTGTTCTATTTTATAGTATCTTTATTAGTATCAGATAGTATCTTAATTATTTAATAAATTTTATGTTGTTGTTGTTGTTAGGTGCTGTCGAGTCGGTATCCGACTCATAGCTACCCTCATAGGGTTTTCAGTGGCTGACTGTTTCGGGATTGCCTTGGGAGTGGATTGCCAGGTCCTTCTCCCATTTAATAAATTTTATATTTAACCTTAAATGAATATCACTAAGTTCCTCAAGTCCCCTTGGCCATCATTGTATTCCCTTCTAATTTTAGTTTTAAAAGTTGTCTTATAGAAAGAGCAAGGTAGCATTTAGGATAAGTTGTTCTCATATTTACTTGGCTGCCAGAAATTGGAATCACCGAATTGTTTTTCTTAACCCTGAGCAAGATTTACAAATTGAAAATGTCATTGTAAATGTGCAAATATTATGGAAATGCTCTTACTGATTAGGATAATTCTAAGAAAACTAATTATGTTCCTGGCATATCCATCTGGGAGAAAAGTCAATCAGAGAACTGGTTATCATATTCAGATTAAAAGTTACTAGAATTAGACCTGTAAAAGAACTAAGAAGCTCAAGAAATACTAAGTGCTGATGTTAAATGACCCAGTGAGCTATAACAAATGTTTTCTGTGCTTAAAATTGCAGCAGATACCTGAAGATTATAAATATATAATTATTCAGTTTTGTGAAAATTCTCTGGTTATACTATTAGATGCAAAGCATCTAAATGAATTGGAATTGAAATGTTAAAAGTACTAGTGAAAACTGAGAGGTGCCACCTTGGATTTAGTCTATAATTGAAATTATAAACTTGATAAAATTCATTTTAATTTTTGAAATAGCAAAAGTAAGAGTGATGTTTCAATGTTTATGGCTTATCATATCTGGAACTCATTTTAACTTTTAAGGAGAAACCACTGAAATATGCCTCCATTTACATTTTTATATTTGCTGTAGGAAAGGGCTCTTCTTGCTTTCCCTTTTTCTTTTCTTTAAAAAATGTACTTTCTTAGTGTTGAATGTTTTTTACATTGTGGAGTGTTTTTGTAACAATAAAACTATCAGTCAGGTGCCCTGGCTCACCTGTAATCCCAGTGACTTGGGAGGCGGAGGCAGAGGCAGGAGAATCACAAGTTTGAGACCAGAGGCAGTGTACATAATTTAGTGAGACCCTGTCTAAAAAGTAAAAAAAAGAAAAAACAAAAATGGGCTGAGGGTGCATCTCAGTGGTACAGCACTTGCAAAGCATGCAAACATGAGAGGCCTTGGGTTCAACCCCCAGTACCACAAAAAATAAAAATAAAAATAGATAAATAAATAAAATTATCTATGACTTTTAATGGAAAACATTAGATGAAATACAATACTAATTACTTGCTATTGGTATAAATTCATCCTTGATGTATTTGTTTCTTTAACAGGAATTGCAACAATATTTAGCTAACCTGGCTGAACAGTGCAGTTCTGATAATAATGGTGTAGAGCTCCCAGTGGTGATAATTCTTGATAATCTTCATCATGTGGGCTCTTTGAGTGATATCTTCAATGGTTTCCTCAACTGTAAATACAACAAATGGTATGCTTATAAAATACTTTGAATAATCAGATACTTTTAAAAGGCATTTATTTGCTTTTTATTATCTTTTCATATTTTAAGACCATTAACTTGAGAAACTCTAATTAGTATATAATACCACTTTTCACAAGCCTCCATATGTATTCCTTAGTATATCTATACATTCACAGTTATGTCCCAGCCACTTTTATGAAAACATTATTTCCTTGATGCTGTTAGGTTCTACACACATGCTGGAAGTCCATGATAGAATAGTTTGAATCAGGAAATGTAATAACTAGACCATTTAAGAGCTGTGGTTTCATTCTCACATCATATCAAAGTTTACATTCACCCTTTCTCTAGAGATAAACTTAATTCAGATATATTTTTACTTCATGGCATGTTTTCACTCTTTACGATGAAAGAGAAAGTTAAACTAGGGTATAAAAAAATCTGAAAGCCAGCTGTGTGTGGTGGTGCAGGACTATAATCCCAGCAATTTGTCAGGCAGAGACAGGAGGATCCCAAGTTCGAGACTAGAGGTCTTCTGCATAATTTAATGAGACCCTCCCTTAAAAAGTTAAAAAATGGGCTGGGAGTGCAGTTCAGTGGTACAGCACTTGCAAAGCATGCAAGTATGAGGCCTTGGGTTCAATCCCCAGTACCAAAAAAAAAAAAAAAAAAAAACTGAAAGCCCACTGAGTTTTATTATAGCATGGCCTCTAAAGAAAGAATATAAAAAAGCATAATTCATATGTGTGATATTAGCTTTCATGATGCCAAATATTACAATTAATTAATATATGCCAATCATAAATATATAAAAAATGGATCAGCATAAAGTAAGGTGTAAAGGAATAGAGATCTGCTCATATAGCCAGATGTGGTGGCGCACGCCTGTAATCCCAGTGACTGGGGAGGCAAAAGCAGGAGGATCACAAGTTCGAGATCAGAGGCAGTCTGAGTAATTTAGAGAGACCCTGTCTCAAAAAGTAAAAAAAAAAAAAAAAAAAAAATGGGCTAAGGGTGCAGCTCAGTGGTCCAGCACTTGGAAAGCATGCAAGCGTGAGGTCCTGGGTTCAACCTCCAGTACCACAATAAATAAATAAATAAATAAATAAATAAATAAATAAATAAATAAAAGAAATCTGCTCAGATTATGAAGAACCTATAACTACAAAGTACTGAAAGAGAAGAAATTAATGAATTTCTTACAATCATAAGAGTTATAAGATGTCAGAGTAGATGAGATCATTGTGATTATTCTGTCCATCCTCTTTATTTTATAAATGGGGAAACAAAGCCTCAGAGAGAGGAAAAAAAAAATACCTCACCTTAATGCAAGAGCTATAATTATAACCCCAATAGTAATTTCAATGGGCTGGGATTTAGCTCAGTGGATAGAGTGCTGCGCTGCAGTCTCTGAAGTCCCGAGTTCAATTCCCAGCACCGCAAAAATGGGAGAAGGGCCTGGCAATCCACTCCCAAGGCGATCCCGAAACAGCCATTGAAAATCCTATGAGGGGCGCTATGAGTCGGACACTGACTCGACGGCACCTAACAACATCAACAAGTAATTTCAAGTTCACACATCTTTGTCATTTTTCAACCTGATATTACACAATGACCCTCTTAAAGCCTGTGTTAAAATGGAATAATCCATATTTATCTTGATTGCTTTCTAAGATAATGTAAGATATTGATCATTTTTTTCTTTAGTATTTCTAATTCTTCTATTCTTTATTTTTACTAGTCCATATATTATTGGAACAATGAATCAAGGAGTCTCTTCATCTCCAAATTTAGAACTACATCACAATTTCAGGTAAAGAAAAGTTGAACAACTTTCTTTCTTTCTTTCTTTCTTTCTTTCTTTCTTTCTTTCTTTCTTTCTAGTTTTGATTTTTTATTATTTAATTTATGAAACTGTATTACTTTCTGTTGGTTTGGGGGTTATTTTCCCATTTGTTTGTTCACAAATCCTGCCAGTGGTGACCTATGGTGTGAAAATAATTCTCACTTCTCCTGACACTCTTTTTCAAGCAGACATCTTATGATCCTTAACCTGTAATCAGAAGTGTTTCTTAGAAAAAAAAGGAAGGAAGGAAAGAAGGATGGAAGGAAGGAAGATTTTTTTCCTGTTTGCTATGGCCAACTAAAGTAGAACACTTGTTTCCTAAGTGTGAGGAATATGAAGAGAGTTCCTATTTCAGGATTTCTGATTCTCCTCCAGAAGAATGTTCAGTGTGTGGACTCCCACTCACTTCTGATGCACATGAGCTTCTCTTTATCTCAGAAAGTAGAGTTCACTACATTATAACTCCAATGCCAATAAACCACCTAACCCCTTGGAGCATTATGTACCCATCAATTATTATAGAAACATCATTATATTATATTGGGATGGAAATTACTATGGAGTTAAAATGTAACTTACATAAAAATTTGTGGCTTTTTTGTAGGTGGGTATTATGTGCCAACCATACAGAACCAGTAAAAGGCTTTTTAGGCAGATATCTCCGAAGGAAACTGATAGAAATGGAAATTGAAAGGAATATACGCAATAATGATCTAGTCAAAATTATAGAATGGATTCCAAAGACATGGCAACATCTCAATAGTTTTTTGGAAACGCACAGTTCTTCTGACGTTACCATTGGTAAGTTCCAAAATTATAATATGCCATTTTTCAGGAACTAAGTGTACTGGGTAAAGATGGCCAGATTGTGTGGTAGAAAATAACAAAGCTGATGTTCTTCAAGCTTCCAAAGACTTAAGGGTTTTTCCATCTTTCTAAAAGTTTACAGTCATCTAAATTTTATATCTCCAATTATATTCATTTGTCTGACAATTGTTGTTGTTGTTAGGTGCCAATGAGTCCGACTCGTAGTAACCCTATGTACAGCAGAACACTTCCCAATTCTGTGCTAGGCACAGGATCTTATTTGTGTTTACGCCCTTTGTTACAGATACTGTGTAAATCCATCTGAGGGAGGGTTTTCCTTTTTTTCATTGACCTGCTACTCACCCAAATATGATGTCTTTCTCCAGGGATTGGTCTCTCCTGACTACGTGTCCAGAATATGTAAGATGCAATCTAGCCATCGTTGTTTCCAGGGAGTACTCTGGTTGCACTTCTTCTAGGACAGATCTGTTGGTTCTTTTGGCAGTCTGTGGTATATTCAATAGTCATCTCCAGCATCGTAGTTCAAAAGCATCAATTCTTCTCCTATCTCCCTTGTTCAGTGTCCTGCTTTCATGACCATATAATGTGACTGAAAATACCATGGCACAAGTTAGGCACACGTTCATCTTCAATGTGACAATTTTACTTTTCAATACACTAAAGAGATCTTTGCCTGCAGCTGTAGCCCTGTGGCATCCGATCCCGTCAGATTTTGGAAGCTAAGCAGGGTCGGGCCTGGTTAGTACTTGGATGGGAGACCACCAGGGAACACCAAATACTATAGGCTTGGGAGAAGGACCTGGCAACCCCCTTCCAAAAATCAATCTGCCATTGAAAACCCTATGAACAGCTGAGAAGCACTGACAATAGTGTTTCAACTGTTGTAAGTAGGGTCGCTATGAGTCAAATACCAACTCGATGGCACCTAACAACAACAACAACAAAAGAGATCTTTTTCCACAACTTTTCCCAGAGCAATGTGTCTTCTGATTTCTTGACTGCTGCTCCCATGGGTGTTGATTATAGAGCCAAGTAAAGCAAAATCATGGACAACCTCAGTCTTTTTTCCATTTATTGTGAAGTTGCATACTGACCCAGTCATAAGGATTTTTATTTTGTTGATGTTTAGTTGCAATCCATACTGAAGGCTATGATCTTTGATCTTCATAAGTAAATGTTTTAAATCCTCTCCACTTTCAGCAAGCAGAGTTGTGTCATCTGCATAACACAGGTTGTTAATGAGTCTTCCTCCAATCCTGATGCTGCATTCTTCCTCATAAAATCCAGCTTCTCAGATTATATGCTCAGCATAGAAATTGAAGAGATATGATGAAAGGATACAGCCCTGATGCACACCTTTCTCAACTTTAAACCAGGCAGTGTTTCCTTGTTCTATCTGAACAACTGCCTCCTGGTTCATGTATAGATTCCTCATGAGTACAATTCGGTGCTCTGGTATTATAATTGTTCAAACTGTTATCCATAATTTGTTATGATCCCCACAGTCAAATGCCTTTGCATAGTCAATAAAACATAGACTATCTGATATTCTCTGCTTTCAGCTAATAGCCACCTGACATCAGCAATGATGACCCTGGTTCCCTGCCCTCTTTTGAAACCAGCTTGATTTTCTGGCAATTCCCTGTATATATACTGCTGCAGCTGCTTTTGAATGATCTTTAGTAAAATTTTGTTTGTGTGAGATATTAATAATACTGTCCGATAGTTTCCACATTCAGTTGGATCCCCTTTTTTGGGGAATAAGCACAAATATGGATCTCTGCCAGTCAGTTGGCCAGGTAGCTGTTTTCCAAATCTGTTGGCATAAACATGTTAACACATCCAGTGCTGCATTTGTTTGTTGAAACATCTCTATTGGTATTGCATTAATTCCTGGAGCCTTGTGTTTCACTAGTTCTTTCAAGTCAACTTCCACTTCATCCTTCAATACTATTGGTTCCTCTTCATATACAACTTCTTGAAATGATTGGTCATCTACCAATTCTTTTTTGTATAATGACTCTGTGTATTCTTTCCATCTTCTTTTGATGTTTCCTTCATCATTTATTATTTTCTCTGTAGAATCCTTCACTGTTACCACTCGAGGCTTGAATTTTTTCTTCACTTCCTTAAGCTTGAAAAACACAGAGCATGTCTTCCCTTTTGGTTTTCTTTCTCTGCTTTTTGCACATGTCATTGTAATATTTGTTTTCTCTTCTCCAGCTGCCTTTTGAAAACTTCTGTTTAGTTCCTTAACTTTGTCATGTCTTCTTTTCACTTTAGTTGCTTGATGTTCAAGGGCAAGTTACAGGATTTATTTTGACATGTAATTTGGTCTTTTCTTTTTTTCCTATCTTTTTAATACCCTCTTGCTTTCTTCATGAATGATATCTTTGATGTCATAACTTACCTGGTCTCCTATCATTTGTGTCTAATGCATTAAACCTGTTCATGAGGTGGTCTCTGAACTTAGGTGGGGTATACTCAAAGTCATACATTGGCTCTTGTATATTTGTTCTAATTTTCTTCAGTTTCAGTTTGAATTTGTATATGAGAAATTGATGGTCTGATCCTCAATCAGCAATTGGTCTTGTTCTGACATTTGATATGGAGCTTTTCCATCATCTCTTTCCACAAATGTAGTCAATTTGGTTCCTGTATGTTCCATCAGGTAAAGTCCATGTGTATAGTGGCTGTTTTATGTTGGTGAAAAAAATGTATTTGCACTGAAAAGGTCATTGATCTGCCAAAATTCTATCATGCAATCTCCAACATCTTTTCTGTCACTACAGCCATATTTTCCAATACTGATCCTTCTTTGTTTCCAACCTTTGCATTCCAGTCACCAGTAGTTATCAGTACAACCTGATTGCATGTTTGATCTATTTAAGATTCCAGAAGCTGGTAGAAATCTTCCCTTTCTTCATTTGTGGCCTTAGTGATGGGTGCATAAGTTTGAATAATAGTCACATTAACTGGCCTTCCTTATAGGCATATGGATATTATTCTATGACTGCCAACATTGTATTTCAGGACAGATCCTGAAATGCCTTTTTTGATGATGAATGCAACCCCATTTCTCTTTAGTTTGTCTTTCCCAGCATAGTAGATCAAGTGATTATCTGACTCAGAATGGCCCATGCCAGTCCATTTTAGCTCACTGATGCCTAGAATGTCAATGTTTATGTGCTCCATTTCTCTTTTAATCATTTCTAATTTTCCTAGATCCATACTATGTACATTCCATGTTCCAACTATTAATGGATGAGTTGTTTCTCCTCATTTTGAGTCTGACAATTAGTGTTTACTAAACTATTACTGAGATCAAGTAAGTTAGGTATAGAAAAATAACTAAAGCTCAGATATCATTTGAAATAAACAGTATCTGATTAGAATATATTTTATACTAAACCAAATTCTAGCTAATAGTTTTATCAAATGGAGGTATGAGAGAAAATTTTAGTTAGGGATAATTTAGATTTTTGTATTTTTCACAAAGACAAAGCTGAGTTATTTCTCTTTTGTCGGCATAACAATGTTTATTTTGGTATTCCTTCTTAATTTCCATGTATAGAAATCTCTTTCCCATTGTTATGAATCATAAAAACATATCTTAAGTTCCATGTACTGAAGTCCCTTTCCCATTGTTATGAATCATAAAAACATACTATGTCCACATGTAGATAAGAAAGTGTTCTATATTTGGGTGAGAATATCTGAGTCCAAATTCTACAAATGATGGCATATTTAATATTCAAAAATTCATTTCAGCACTGCTGAATTTTACATTACTTTTGAAATAGGTCATTTATATAAATTATCAGTCAATTATATAATTTATGATATAAATTATGACCTTTACCCTTTCTACTAACTCTAATATGTTGTGCCTTTAAGTTTTATTGTGAAAAAAAGGAAAGGCCTTGAAAGTGGATCTGTCATAAACAAACTTTAATATTGATCATGCTGGCCAGCATTATAATTTTCTATGAATCCCATAAGAAGAAAATTTCATCTCCTTCAAATGATGTCTAATTCTGTGTTTATATTTGTAAATATAATGGTTCTCAAACATATTTTGTTATTTATGTCTTCACAGGTCCTCGACTTTTCCTTCCTTGCCCCATGGATGTAGAAGGGTCTAGAGTGTGGTTCATGGATCTCTGGAACTATTCTTTGGTACCTTATATTCTGGAGGCAGTGAGAGAAGGTCTTCAGGTATAGTGCTCAGTTCAAATTACTGTCTAAAAAGTAAAACAAAAGAGAAAAATCATTCTTTTAATAGCAGGGAGCACTCATTTCTTTGAGTACTTATCGAGAAAACTAAAGGCAAGAAATATAAATAGAGCAGTAAAGAACACTTATTATGCAGTATTTTACCTGATTTGACAACAAATACATAGTTGAAACAATGAATATAGTTCTTTAAACAGCTACTCACTTAAGTCCCAAATGGCTGCGGTAGATCCTGTTAGCCAGTTAATTGCACAGTTCTATATTGTATGACATAGTCATGTTTACATGGGCCTTTACCATTTATGCTTATCACATAACTGCAACAAGAAGTTTTTCCTTGGAAGTTCCTTGCTTTTAATGTGCCTCACTCTTTGAAGCCCTTCAATATCACATTGAGATCCTCTACTATTTTTGAGGGGCTATTTTAGATTCCAGGGCTGGGGTTTAGCTCAATTCGTAGAGTGCTGTGCTGTGCACTCTAAGAACCCAACAGCCCTTTTTTGAAACAATCCCCACCCATGCCCCTGGCAAAATTAGTCATTGAAAACCCTATGAATAGCAGAGAAGGACTGGCATAGCCAGTGCGGGACATAACACAGTGTATGAGAGTGTTTCGTTGTGTTGTCCATAGGGTCACTATAAGCTGCACCTGACTCGACGACACCCAACAACTTTAGATTCTAAGAAAGTCCGGTTTTTTTTTCATCTATTAAAGGTTGATTTAGCATCATCTCTGCTGTTGCTTTCATTTACCTTACATCATGAGGCCCTATAGCAAGCCCTTCCTGTTTGTGAAAATGCCTGCAGACATACCACCCTGGCATCAAATCCCCTTAGATCTCAGAAGTCAAGCAGGGCCAGCCTGGTTAGTATTTGGATGGGAGACTATCTGAGAACACTAGAAGCTATAGGCTTAGCAGAAGGACCTAGAATACCACTCCCCAGAAGAATTAGCCATTGAAAACCCTATGAATAGCAGAGAAGGGCTGACAATAGTGTCGAGCATAGCACAATGTCAGGTAGTATTTTTTCTGTTGTAAATAGTGTTACTATGAGTCGGACCTGACTCTACAGCACCTAACAAAAACAAAAAGTAAAAATACATCCCTACCAAGAAAACTTTGTTTCTTCAACAAAATATATTTTCTCTGTTCCATCAGTTTTGTTATTTCCTAAAATCGGATTTAAAATTTCATGTAAATATAATAATTAAAAAGTCTCTTTAGGATTTATGAAACATAATCATCCAACTTGCTGTGTAGGAATCAGATCTCCTCTTCAATAATTCTGCTGGGATTTAGGAAGCTTTTGCTTTGGCATTTTTATTTCTAATTGTCACAAATGCTACTAAAATTAAGATATAGTTTACATTTTCCATATTCTGTCACTGCAGCACTGTGTTATCTTTAACACATGTGTCTGAAAAATTGATATTCTAATTTCTGTTCTTTCACTCTCCTTTACTATCATGTTCTCTTCATCTAGTAGAATGGCATGACAGTATTTAGAACTACCATGATAGTTCTAGTGAACAGGATGAGTATTTGATGATGCTCTGTATCCTCAAAGATAAAGCTAAGATGCTAAAGAATCCTATTGATTGGTTTTACTCCAAATTTAAATGACGTAATTTCATGTTTTTAAAGGTAGAAGTGAATCTAGTTCCAGTAAGTGGCTCCAACAAAATAGAAGATGATATTAATATTTTTTAATTTTTTAATATAAATATCATATTTCAGGATTATTCTAAAACTATTATGGAGCCTAGAATTTAAGCTGGGTCTCTGAGTTTTGATCAATTGTGGAAAAAATCATTTCATGATCATTTTATTTACAGTACAATATTTTAGAAATCACATTTTAAATTAATATTTAAATGAATTATTCTCTAGTTTAGGTATTAACAAAGTATCATCCAAGTCTTTATATATGAAATTCTTATTTCATATTTGCTTGATAATAGAAGAAAAGAAAAGAAAGCTTTTTAAAAATCTCAAAACAATAACACCTAACAAATGCTTAGATTCCTTAGAAATCACTTTTAAATGATACATGGGTTTTGAATATATAAAACAGTATTTATAGAGCTCTATTCTGAGAACTATACTTACTTCAAGTTTTCATTTGAGCAAAAGTATAATCATTAAGTAATAACAGTTCCCTAAGCTAAAATTGCTGCAGCGTAGCCTTGTGGCATCCGATCCCTTCAGATCTCTGAAGCTAAGCAGGGCCACGTGCCTGGTTAGTACCTGGATGGGAGACCACCTGGGAACACCAGATACTGTAGGCTTGGGAGAAGGACCCAGCAACCCACCCCGCAAAAAACAACCAGCCATTGAAAACCCTATGAATGGCAGAGAAGCACTGACAATAGTGTTTCATCTGTTGTATGTAGGGTCGCTATGAGTTTGATACCTACTCGATGGCACCTAACAACAACAACAAATTAATATTTAAAAATACTTCAAGATTCTCTTGAAGATGGATAAAACTAAAGCTTTTTTCTGTGGTTATAGATGTTTTGTACCAAGTTAGTGTAAAAGCTGAATCAACCATGATGTAGGAATCTTGGATGCGGTGGGGATCTAGTACATGGAATAGAAACAAAAAAGAGAGAAAACCCTTTTCATGGCTAGACAGTTCCCATTGCTGTTGAAGCCTATGCTAGCCAGAAAAGTCAGATAGCAGAAGGTCACTCCATCCATGACTGCTGGAGGAGGAGGAAGCAAAGCAATCATGTATGTCATGAACTATTCCCTTGGATCTACTGGCAACAAAGTAACTTGATTTGGAGGAAGAAGAGAGGAAATGAAGCCTGGAAGCAAAAATGAAACTCTGATTGCCAAGGAATAAAAAATCTCTTTTCAAATGAAGGCTAATGCTTTGGTGAGGAACCATATGGGGAGTGCTGTCTGCCACATGTTCTAGTTGGAAAAGGTGTTGGTGTTGCATGGATTTGATCTTTTTTTAATCCTGGTGTTTCCATCTTTCCTGAAATATTAGCAAACAATTCATCTCATTCTGAATATCTAGATTTCTCTTCTTTTCATTCTTTTTCTGTAATATTCCTTTCAAAATACTTAGTTTTTCCTTGGTAGCTTTTTATTGGCACCTCTAATTTTGTTGCCTTGGATGAATCTTCAAAAGGTTGGCATTAGTTGCTTTCAGAGTCTTATATATTTTTACAGTTGATTCTAGACTCTAAGATTCTGTTTTAAACATAAGCTCTGTAAGAATTATATATTTTTCTTCAATTAGTTTAAATTGTATTGCTATGTTTTATATACTGTATAAAGTATATTTTTAACTGAGAAAAAACATTTTCCTCAAAACAAGAGAGCTATCAAAAGCCTTCAGATTGCTAACTCTGCAACCATTTCCTAGGGAAATGCACAGACCAGGACCTAGGCTTTTTTTTTTTTTTTTTTTTTTTTTTTTTTTTTTTTTTTTTTTTTTTTTTTTTTTTTTTTTTTGACACTGTTGGAAACTTTTAAATAACTTCTACGAGAAATCCAAAAGACAAATTCACAACATTCCATGGACACTTATGCTATCAGTTTCCACATTTTGATTTTGTCTCATGGAACCACAAGAAACCATGCCAAACATCCGTCAAGAGGGATGACAAACTTCAGGATGTCCTGAATTAAAAAAGCACCTGGTAACCAGGACTGTCCTTGGTGGTATAGGTCAAGTGGTAGAGGAATTATATGTCACTACCTCCTTCTCTTAATGGTAACTTTTCTTTCTGTGCTTCATGTGGTCTCCTCCTCCTCCTCCTCCTTCTTCTTCTTCTTCTTTTTTAACAAAGTCTCAACCTTTAGCTACTCCTTGTGCTCCTTCGCATTTGGTTTCAGCTTTGCTTACACCATAAAAACTTTTAGCATCTCTTGGATCCATCTTCTCTCTACTCCATGGCCAGTACTTTAATCAGGCTCTATCAGATCTGTCTTATTGGACTTTCTATTTCCATATGAATTCTTGAAAAATTGATACTTCAGATTTCTATTTTTTCCTCCTCTTTTCCTAGTGTCCTTATAAATAAAAATCTCAAGAATTTTTACAATCATCTTTCCAAAGTACAGTTTAGTAGAGAACTCTGTTTATTTTAAGCATAGATTGTTTTTCAAACCTTCAACATTGGAGCTCTTATTTACCAAATATCTTGGGGTTTATAATATTGCTAATAAAGACAAATGTGGGCAGTTATTTCTACATGTATTTATAATGTATTTATAATAAACATCCCTCATATTCTCTCCCAAATGCTGATTATCTAGCCATATGTTTAGTTTTATTTTGACTAGCCTTCAAATTTCAAGTGAATTATGTAGACAGAAATATGTTTAAAATCTGTAAAGTCATATATAGGCGTTTAATTCCCCTAAAAGCCCATATGAACTCAATGTGAAAGAGAAATAATTAGTCACATTGTTACTTAATAGAAATGAATTTTTTGTGTACCTAATATGTGGTCAACTTTTAGATGTATGGGAAACGTGCGCCTTGGGAAGATCCCTCCAAGTGGGTACTTGACACATACCCATGGAGCTCAGCGTCTCTGTCTCAGGAGGGCCCCACATTATTGCAGTTGCGCCCTGAAGATGTTGGGTATGAGGGCTGCACATCCACTAAGGAAGCCACAACCTCAAAGCACATACCACAGACTGACACAGAAGGGGACCCCCTGGTAAGAAGCTGATGTTTGATTGTTCTTGTCATCTTAATTTCAGTGTATGTCTTTAGTGTTTAGTTGTTTGTATCAAAGATGTGAGTTCTTCCAGGTAATACTTTGGTTCTGTCACCTTCCGTTTACTTTCACTGGGTGAAATTCTTAAAAAGAAAACCTTACTTGTATGTTTAAAAATAAGCAATGAACCCTGAAACTAGGTTGAACTCCATGAGTATAATTTTCTCTTATTATTCATTAAATTATATTAATAATTTTGGAGGATTTTTTTTGATAAAGAGTTTCACCATGTAGCCCCAGGCTGGCCTGGAACTTATATTGCTCCTCCTGCCTCTGCTTCCTGAGTACTGGGATTATGTGTGTGCTTCAATGCCTGGCATAAATAAATTTTTAATATGACAATCATGAGATATTTAAGAGAAAATTGAACTTTGTTCTTAAATGAAAAAAATGTTTAATGTATACTTGGAGAACTAAAGAACAGGTTACACACATCAAGTAGCCTGATTAAATTTAGAGTTAGTCTTCTGTTTCCTATAGAAGGGAAGGATAAACTGATTTGGAAATCAAAAGGGCGTTATTCTCCTTGCTTTAGTCAATGTACAAATATGTTAATTTTAGTCTTAAAAATACTAAAATAATTTGAATAAATCTGTAAAACACAGATGTATGACTATTCTGAAAATATTAAGTACATAGTGTTACTTGAAATTAAGACTGGTTTTTTATGTATCCAGTTTGTTTTTTTCTATTACTTTCTATAAGTTGGTGTCAAATGTAATGTGTTTGTTTGCTTAGCATTCTATGACTAAAGAGGTAATTGGATTTATACAACCAATATAGAAAGAAAAGATACTGAAATAGAAGCCACTGTACTACTTAAAGCAAACACAAAAAGGAAATAATTAAAAATCATAACCTATGTATACTCAACGGCATAGAATGACTTCCTATTTCACCAAATACTATTATACCAACAATCACAGTGCATATATATCATCATCATTTTAACTGATTATTCTTGATATTTTGGGAGTTATGTGTGGAAAATCTGATAACTTTTAAGATCTCTCCACAGCAAAATGCATGCACAGGGAATATTTTGCATAGTATTTCAAGAGTTCCATAAAGTCATGAAGAATACAAAAAACACTTCCTTGGAGTCTAAGAATCCTATGTTTAAGATTTCTGATCTAGATTAATTCATTAATGGCTCAGAGTAATATTTTTATTATATGATACCTGGCCCTTTAGGTGATACATAGAAATCAACAGTGATGATCAAGTTGGTTTAAATTCAGCATAATTGTGAGCATACAGAAAATAATTTCTGATAGAATGGTTGAATTTCAACAGAGTAAATATATGAGTCAGGCCCCACTTGATGACACTTAATCACCACCACCACCACCACCACAACAACAACGACAAAGTTGAGAATAGAAATGTGTATTACTTAATCTGAATCTTTAATAAATTCCTGCTTGGTCTTTGTGGTTTGATATACCATGTCTGCCTTATTTAAGGAGTGGTGCTTCTGAGAATTGTTTTTAGTGTTCATCTATAATATGTGGGATCCTTTGGAAATTCCCTCAACTTTCCCAATTCCTGTAGTCCAAGTCAGCTAACCTTAATCAGCTCTGTTTTCCCTGGTTGTGAATGCTTTTATATTCTGGTATAGGAAAGAGTTCCAGGGTCTACCATTTTGACATGTGAATTGAGGTAAATTTCTTATCTTCATTGGCTTCTCTAATAAAAGTCATAAGAAAGAAGAATTATGATATCTTCCATAATATACAGCACAAGATAAAAATAAATCTTTAGACCAGGTACATTCTGATAGAAAAACAAATTCTCTCTCTGCTTTTATTTTCATATAAAGGTAAAATTACTGACATAAAGCAAAAGTGGATTTGTGGCCCAATCTAGATCAGAAATCCTAGTTAAGAAAATACTATTTAATGTCAAAATTATGGCTTTGTACCTGAACAAGAATGCAAGTTTATGGCACATTTCACATTATTTTAAAAACATGATATACATTCATCATCAAGAAGCTCAATATTAGTAAATATGTACTTAGAGCTAAGATCTAGTAATTGACAAAAAGTTATCATTTCTGATCTTAAGAAGTTCTGGGTCTAATAGTAAGTCTAGACATCTACCTACATAAACTGCAGTAAAATCATGATAAAAGTAGATGCTAGGTAAAGTTATGAGTCCATTGAGGAAGCAATTAGGAGGAAGCTGCACAAATGAGATGCTTGAGCTGAGACTTGAGGATGAATACAAATTTATTATATGGTTAGATGGAGAACATCCAAAATTCGGGAGACAGCATCTGAAACAGTACAGACCAGTATAATAAAAATGAAGAGTTTAGGGAGCCATATACGAGTTGGTGGAAAGAATTAAAGCTACAGAAATAAGAAATTGGTAGATCACACTGAACCTTATATATCTGCAGGAAGGTAAAATTTTATGGCATAGACAATGAAGAGCCACTAAAAGTTTTTGAGCAGGGTCTTTATCTAGTTAGATTTGTAATTTTTAAAAGATTACTTTAGTAACAGAGCAGAGGACAGATTGAAGGAGAGAGGATGGAGGCTGGGAGACTAGAAAATCTGTCAGTACCAAGGGTGAGGAAAACCTGATGAAATGACTTAGAACTGTTAGACCTTATATTATGATTGTGGGAACAGGGAAGAAGCAGGGGAGAAGCCAGAAGGGAAATACTTTTGTAGAGAGTATGATCTAACACAATGATAACTGAATCATACATAAACATTCTGAGAAGGTAAATTTCATTGTATATACTTACTATGCATCTGAGATGTGGAATTTAATGCAACATATTTACTGTGTTGCACCATTTTCAAAAGTTAAGACCTTAATAAGACTACTATGGTGTGGTAAAACTTTAATAACATTCAGCACTCAAGTGGTTTCAAACATTTGTGACTGAGGTGTAATCATATCCCTTTAAACAGACCTCACTTGCCATTTCTCCTCTTAGTAAATCACGATGATACTCAAAACAGAGTTCTGTTTTACAAATCAGCTTCACCCAAATGCTTGAGCATACAGCCAGCTGCTAATAAGGGATGAACTGACAAAAGATTAGCGGGAGAGGACAGGAATGTGCATGAAGATAGGGGTGTGTATGTGTGAATATGTGTGTTTATGAGAGGGAGAGAGAGAGAGAGGCAGAGAGAGAGAAAGAGTGAAATAGAGACTGACTTTGCCTTTTGGTTTACTGGGTTTGAAAGATTATCATCAACTGCTTTCATTTTATATCTTTATATAGGTGATTTAATACATTCAGAGAGTTAGACTGAAAGTTAAGTTGAAAAATATTTTCCTAAAGATCATTAACATGACTTCAAAATATTCTATTTTGAATAGCCTCTTTGCCAGAAAGGCAATCTTGCTGAAATTGATGATTACCAGTTTATTATTTATTTTGAAAGCATTTATTGAACATATTTTTACACTGAACATAAAAATATGCATAGCTGAACTTATAACCAAGGAATCCTGCTTTAGAGTTTTTCCTTTATGTTTTTCTAAGTTGGAAGGAAAAGAACAACTTTGATTACTATTTGAAGCAATATGATTAGTATGCCCTAAGCAATATAAAGATTATTATGATTTATAGAAACCCTTGATAAGAAAATAAGTCCACTATCCTCATGAAGATAGGCATTGATTTTTGTGTGCTTTCTAAAAATTGTTGAACCAGCAATTTATCCATAGTTTGCTTTTAAACCATCTTTTTCTAGCTTCTGTGTCTAACAGTGGAGCTGCAGATCTATCAAAATCTAAGCAATGTCACTGCCTTTTATTTTATAATGCATGGAATAGCTGTCTTTCTCCCCAGGTACTTTCCTGAACATGTCTCTTTTACTAGAATAAACAATACTGTTCTCTGATAAAGCTGGTAAACTTGAGACAGCCGGTACTGTTCCAGAAGGTGGTTTTTGTTTTCAGTGATATATCAATCATATTTCAGCATGAAATTCAATAACAAACAAACAAAAAAAACTTGACAGTGATTCTTTCCTTTTCCCTCTTCAAATACTCATGGTCCACTTCATTCAGTCACCACCTCTCTAGGTCAGCTCCTAAACAGCAGATGGTATGTTTGTGTGCAGCAGCTGGCTTCCTGCCACTCTGTCCCCTCCTTCTCTCCAGGGAGTGTGTGCGTGCGCCTGTGTGCATCTCTGTTGTGTATGAACATTCACGACTTTCAGTTGCCATTCGGGCTTTCTGCTTCTCCCAGCCAAAAAGCTGGGAAGCTTGGCGTCCTCTTCAGCAACCAACCCAGATGTCCAGCTGTGATACAATTTCCTTTCCAGTCTCTCTGCTGGAGCAATATTCATTCACAACCCCAAATAAAAGAGTTATCTAGCGGCCCAATTTCGTCCTTATGGTTTGGTGGTGTAGACATGTTTGGGAGAAACAGTGTAGGAGCCAGGGGCAACGAGTGAAAATCAAAAACTGTTTGCCCATTTGAATTGGATGGCATGAGACGGTTCTTTGGTGTGGCTCAGGGCTGTGTTTTTTCTGGGGCTGGCTGACACAATGCATCATTGCCCACATCGATGTCTCTTTTTCTTCCTTCAGATGAATATGCTAATGAAACTCCAAGAAGCAGCCAATTACTCGGGCACACAAAGCTGTGACAGCGATAGCACCAGCCACCATGAAGACATTTTGGATTCATCTCTTGAATCCACTCTCTAGAGGACGAATAGAAGTTAGGGTAAATGACGATGTTTTTAATAAGTGTTTAAAAAGAAAGGTATTTTCACTAAACCACTGCCAGTATGAAAGTCCCCTGTCCAGGGCCCTGACCCAAAGTTGTGGTCTCCAAGGAGGCAGCAGAACTGAGTCTGAACCCCCAAGATGCTAAATGAAATGGGAGCTTCACTTTATTTTATTTCTAGGCCTTTCTATATGCATGGAGTTATAGAAGGCTCCAATACTCAACTGGAAAGGACCCTAATGACAGGGCAACTGAATAGATTGCACATGGGATAGCCAAACTGGACTTTATTTTCTTCCTCTTTCAAAGTTTACAATACAAACCTTTTTTTGTCCCTTCCTTTTGTTTCCTCCGAGGGGCTGTTCTCCCCAGGCAAGGTCCATTCTCATCCACCCAACCTCCTTCATGCCACATGGTGCTGGTCACAGGGCTCCAGTAGTGTTTGTGTTGTGTGCTCACCCCATTCCAGAACAAATCCAAGAGGCCAGGCCTCCATAAGCACAAGTGGAATTGTGCAACCACCAGAAAAACACTACTGTGGCAAACTAGAGAAGTGCCAACTCGATTCTAACTGCCATGTTCTCATGATGTGCTCCACCAACTTTTTAGTGTATGAGTCACAGGTTTTGTAAGATTGTTTTTACCACAGTGGTCTTTTTAAACCACCTGCCCACTCCCTTAACAAGAGTTTTATACCAATTATTAGTCAACACTGATAAAAGGCTTTTTTAGGGCTTTATTTGTTTGAGCCTTTTCAGTGAAGGAAGGAACATTTCCTATGGTGCTGTCTCACTGCCTTAAAACAGATTTCTACAACAGTATATCAGTTGGTTTAAATCCTAAACCACTGGCAATTTCCACTGTCTTTTCATTTACAGCCAAGCAACACCAATTAACACAGTAGCCTCACCTCTATACCATATATCGTTATATCATTTTCTTCTTCTATTATTTTGAAGAAATGGATAGGAGAAAGATCAGTATTTTTGCCTTGTGAATAGATTGCTTTGCCTATCCTCCAAACGATTCGAGTACACCAGAAACCCTCTTTGACCGTCACTTAAAAGCAGAGACATGTGGCTAAATTCCATCCAGTTCTAAGTGAAAGAGTATCAGAAGGTGGGAGATTTTGAGTTCTGATCCAGCAGAGCTAGAAGCACTAGATGCAGCATGAGCACAATTATTTGGCTTTCCTTCCCTATTCTTTATTTTTTAAATTAATTTTGACGCATGTTGTTTTGATTGCTATTGTTGTACATGAGAAATTCAGCATTAAAGAACACTGAAACAGTAAAGTCACTGTGGAAGAAGAAGCACTTACACTGTAAAAGAAGGTTAGATTTGCACAGTCTACTGGGTAGGTATTGTAAATAATAATTTTTCAAACTTGCACAAATCAAAACAAACACAAACAAAATTGTATGTTATCCTGTTGGTGTTAAGAGGTGTTTCACTTGCTGAGATTTCCTGTACTTTGCAAACAAATACAGAATGCAGACCCTCAAAGCTGTTATTATCTGGTGTGTTTGTCCTGTATTTATAGTTGTTATGACTATGCAGGAGCTATCAGTGCTAGAGTGAGCATGCTTCAAAACTGTACATGAAGCCAATACATTTTTGGATAAGTAAAACTGTCTGAAAGTACATCTGTTGTGGCAGGCTTTAAAGAGAGTGCATGAAAACTGATCAGAGTCATTGGGAGAAGTTACCACCACACACACAGGACAGGTTTTACGTTTATGAAACCCAAGGGCTAGGCCATGGTGTAGACTTGTTCTATGCATGTGAAAGTGTGCTACTTTTAGGACGTGTAATTGGTGCTACCCTCTGTGACCACCCATGGGTCAGTTGCTGTAGAACAATAACACCACCACAAGACATCTGTGCAGTTTTCAGAGTGTCACTAAGTGTACAGGTCCTTACACGGTGCTATTGCCCCGAGGGAAATCCGAACTGAATTTATGCACATAGAATCGTCAACCTGACTTTGAAGCCTCAAACATGGATCAAACCTGTTGTGCAACATCAACATATGTAGCTGGATAAGTGACTAGTTGCCCTTGTATAATATGTGATCTAAGAAAATTGCTAATCTTTCCCTGCCATTTTGAGAAACACAGTCCAAACATGAGCATAAACAGAATTTCCTGCAATACATCCCAGTAGGTCTACCTAGTTTACAACTTAAACTAGTTTGTGAAACATTTGTCTGTATACATTTTATATTTTGTACATTTTTGATGTAACATATCATGTAAATAGGCAGAAATAGTGAAAAAAATCATCTGAAAAGTTTTGTAGTCTTTGTAAAGCCCCAACAATAAGTACTTGGTGTCAATGGACTTAACTGGATGATGTATTTTCTATTGGTTTATTGTTCCTCTAGCTTGTAAACCAGCTTGCATATATTTTTTTGCAAATGTGCACCCTGTATCTGTCTAAATTATTACTTTGCCATTAAAGTGGAATTATTTATTGAAAACAAGGCGTGGTGTCTATGTATAGAGAAAAATTGGTTATCCACAAGGAAGTGTCAAGGCTTGAAATATTGCTTGCACTATTAATATGCCATCATTAGGAATGTGTGCAAATTTATATTTCATATACATCATAGGAAAGACTCCAGTGCTTTTCAGTAAATAATCTAAATGCAATACATTTATCCCAAAATGAAAGTCATTTATTTAGGCACTATTTTTAGGATATTATGAATAGTCTTCCTATATGCTTAATGATAAAATAAGAATTAATATAAAATAAAATGTTGATATTCACCGAGTTAAATCAACTCACTAAATGTTTCTTTGTTTTATTTCATTATATTTTCTTTTGATCTTTTAATTCTAAAGATGATTTTAAAGTGAAGCTAATTCTTTGGGTGGTATCTTATTTTTTAACAGAGATTAAGAAAGGAAAAGAAACTATCTTTAAAATTATAATTTATAATTTATTTCAAAGTAGCTTGAGCATTTTTTAGCCCCAGTAATTGGAATATATATTTGAATGGTACAGGTAAAATTTTAATTCTAAAAGCAGGGAAAATTTTAATTAGCACAGTTGTAGAGCAGATAAAAGATATTAGTTAAAATAGGTCATTCATCCATAATGAATTACAGTTGGCGTTTCTGTTCCTTCACTCCATTTGGGAGATACAGGACATTTCTACAACTCATTTTTATTCAGATAAACAACAAATTATTCCAACTCCTAGAGCTTAGGATATACCTCAATGATATAGTACTTGCCTAGCTTGTGAAGGCCCTGGGCTCAATATCCAGCATTAAAAAAAATCCAAAACTGGAATATGATTGTGCTAAAAGCAATGTAGGGCTGCATGAGTATGAATCCCAACACACTACCATTCTCTTCTGTGTAACCAGGGCCAATTTACTCAAACTTTATGACTTGGTTTCTTCATCTGTAAAATGGTGATGATAATAATACCTACCTCTTACAGATTGCTAATGCTTGCTTAGCCCACCATAAATTGCAGCTGTTTTTACCACAGTTATATTGCAAAATAATAATTATGGGATAGTTATTCTACTTTCAAATATTCTCAAAAGCAGCATATAAACAAACATTTTGAAATTTGGTCCTAGAAAATTTGAACCCAGGGCCTCGTGCATGCTCTACTACTGAGCTATACCTCCAGCCCAATAGTGGTTTCTTTGTTTGTTTTTGTTTTTTGTTGTTTAAATACATTTTTAAACTTGGTTCTCTCATTTATGTTGTTGTTGTTAGGTGCCATCAAGTCGGTATCTGACTCATAGTGACCCTCATAGGGTTTTCAATGGCTGTCTCGGGATTGCCTTGGGAGTGGATTGCCAGGTCCTTCTCCCATTTTTGCGGTGCTGGGAATTGAACTCGGGACCTCAGAGACTGCAGCGCAGTGCTCTACCACCTGAGCTAAATCCCAGCCCTCTCTCATTTATAAGATGTGGGTAATGACAGTACTACTTAATAGGATTTGTTGGAAGGATATTCTTTTCAGTACTGGAAGTTGAACTCAAGGCCTTGTACTTGCTAGGAAATTGCTCTAACACTGAGCTATACTTCCAGCACTCTTTTTTAATTTTATACTTTGAGACAGAGTCTAAGGTGCACAGTGTGCCATTGAACTCAAACTTGTGGTCCTCTTGCCTCACCTCCTGAGTTACTGGGATTACAGGTGTGTATCACAGCACCCAGCTGTTAGGCAGATTGAGTATAGATCTGTAAAACACTTTAAACAAGGCCTGTCACTCAAGAAACTTTCAATGAATGTTATATTAACACTGGCATTATAATGAGTGACATCAGTAATAAAAAATATTCTCGATTCAATTTACAAGTATATTCAATGTAATATTAAAATCATATTAAAAGTATGTCTCAATTCATTTATTTACAAAATAATATGCTATCTACTACTAAGAATATTTTGAAGAACATTTTTAGCTATACAAAAAGTGTCACATCTCAAATGCTACCTAAGTGTTACCTATTATTATTATTTAGCAAAAGTTTATTACATACCTAACATGTCAGGCAACTTTCTTAGGAATTACAGGCATTGAAATATAGCCCATAGTCCTACAGGACATAGAATTAGCAATTGGATCTCTGTCTCTTTCATGTCTAACTCTGATGTGTACCAAAGTTCTCTACAATAAGGATGGGCAGCAAGAATTCCAGTGAATATTCCACTGAAGAATTGCTACAAGGTATGTTTTTAGACACTGAGAATTAATGATGCCAATGAATTATGTTTGAATGTGAAGAAATTCAAGTATTATTATTTCAGACTTTTGGACTTTCACTTTAAAAAATATAATATTTTTATAAGAAATACTGCAGCTTTAAGAACATGTGCCTTGATTAGCAAAAATGCTTAAAAAGAAGCTCAAATTGTGTTTTGTTTTGGTTGTTTAGGGTTAGAGTAATGACAAATAATAGGTAATATATTGCAACACTGAATTAAATATACTTAATTTAGGAAAAATGATTTGTGTGAGTAAGCATTAGAGGATTTGTGCTCCATATGAAGTATAAGTTATCTAGAAGAAATTAATATTACCCAGGAGTTTATCCTTAAGAAAACATGTTCATAGAAATTAAAACTAATTCCGTTTCAAATTAGAATCTTAGAGGAAATTGAAAGTTCTCAAGTTACAAGTTGTTTATTTCCCATGAAAATGTAAATTCACTAAATAAACATTCTTTTTATCACTCTTTATCATTCTTTTTATTTTTTGTTTGATTTTGAGAGAGGGTCTCAATAACTTGGGCAAGGTAACTCTGGTTAAACTTGCAATCCTCCTGCCTCAGCTTCCCTAGTCACTGTGATTACAGGTACGCACCACAGTGCCTGGCTATCACTGGAATTTTTAATGTTTTATCTTAATATTCTATGAACAACCAAGACATTTTTAAACATTGATTACATGTTTAAATAGTAATAGTGATATTTTCAATATCGAGTTATGTTAACTATAGTGTTGAAATTAACTCACCTGACTCTTCACTTTTTTAATGTGGCTGCTAGAAAATTAAAAATTATGTATGTTGCCCATAGTTATGGCTCATATGAAATCTTTATTTCTACTGGGTAGCAGTGCTATGGAAAGACTGGTGATGATATAAAACATCATCTCCCTCAGTTCTTTTGAATTTTTGTTTTAAAAATAAGATTTAAATACCAAAGGACTATGGTTCTTTGCTTAATCTGGGTCTTGTGTATCCCTGGGTTTCATTTTTTACCTTGTCCACTGCCCCCATTTTGGTTCAGTTCTCTAAAACCTATAGTTATTGAATCAATATTGAATCAATAACAATAACTTTCTAAACAAAATAGCTATGAGCATGTGTCACCACTTTATTGTATTGTTAGTGTGTAATAACATCTAGGAGGTGAATTTAAAGATTTCTCTCCTAGTAGAAACATTCTTAGAAAAATGTAGGTTACACAAAACAAAAAAATATTTATTTAAAGATCCCCATACTCTTGACTATCATATGGATAAGTGACTGACTCATTCCCCAGGACAAATATTAATCTCAGAACTAATTAAATTGTTAATGAAAATTGCTGATATTTTATTAGAATTCTAATTTATTCAAAGAAAGTGATAAAGATTACAACAAGCAATAACATTTTTTCTAGACCAGGTTTGCAATGATATCTAGGCTGGCATCAAACCTGCTATCCTCCTGCCTCAGCCTCCCAAGTAGCTGGTGTTACAGGCATGTGCCACCATGCCTGGCTTAGAATATATATATATTCTGATATATATGTATATATATGTGTATATATGTGTATATATATGATATATGTGTATATTCAGATATATATATCAGAATATATATCATATATCATATATATCATATATATCATATATATGATATATATATCATATATCATATGTCATATATATCATATATGTATATCATATATATATAAAAGAATATATATATATTCTTTTACATATTAAAGTCCCTGTAGTAAAAGAAAACAAATCACTGAAAATCACTGAGATAGATATATATCTATATATCTATCTGAGATATATATCTCAGTGATTTTCAGTGATTTGTTTTCTTTTACTACAAGGACTTTACACATTTTTTCAGACACACTGTCAAAACTTTTAATGCCTTAGATAAGCCTTTCCAATTGCTCAGACTGAGTCAAGAATCTGAATTATTTGTTTTCTAGAACTGCAAATGAGAACTGCATGTATGTGTGTGTGTACACGTATATATATTATATGATATACTTATGTTTCAGAACCTAGAAAATAGTTCATTCTCATTAAATATATATTGAATAAAAATATTTCTGAGTATGGAGACAGCAACTGAACTTTATTGTATGTTAAACGATTGCTTTAAATTATGCATGTAGTGCTTTCTAGGAAGCCAGACTATTAATTACAATGTTGATTGGTGGCCAAAGAAGGAAGCAGATAACCTGAGGACTGGTATTATCTACTGAAAATAAAATACTGCCTCACACTTTGGATTTTTTCCCCTTTAGATGTAATGCACTGCATACTTTCTATCAAGTTCTTTTTTCTTTCTGCTCTCCAAGTCTTCTTTAGATGTCTTAGTTATATATAGTATAATTTAAATGTGTGAGTTTTTTTCAGAACAAAGAAAATACACCAAGCAGTTGGAAATTTAATGGTAGAGTTTAGAAGACAGGTGGCAACTGAAAGGATCAAAATAGGAATCCCTAGCACAGAAAGGAGAAGTAAAGATGTGAATTTCACTTTGGTATGATTCCCCACAAGAAAGATCTCAACTAAGTAGAGAAAACTACAAATAGAACTTGCAGAACATAGTGATCTATATAGCTCATTTGGATTTTATTTTTCAGTTTGCCTAATATATTTGTGTGCATTTAATGTAGCATTTATGAATGTAATGTGAGTAAAAACCATTGAATTAAGAGTCAAAAAATCTGTATCCTAGTCATGTTTTGTGATTTTTCCTAGGGGAATCAATTGATCCATCATCTTTGTTCTTGTAGATGTTATACCCTAAGATGGTGACAGATAATAAAATTCAGACAATATGTATATATCAGATATCCCCATTGAATAGTAGAAATCTACAAATTTATTCACAGGCCATGCAAGGACACATGAATGCTAATTAGTGTCTTCAATGGTTGTGCTAAATCTAGGGTGGGTCTACCTTAGGTTGAGAAGAGACAGCTTGTTTACATAGTGGTATTGAAGTGTGTAAGCTGGTCCAAGCTGCCTGTGGACCTTTTGAGTGTGATGGAGGGGGTCATCTACCAAACACTTATAAGTCTTGAAGGATGGGCATTTTAAAGAATAGGATCATTCCAAGAGCAAGATCAGATTTCCACTGTAGCTATACCAATCACCTTAACATATACAGAGAAAGAAATTTTAAGAGATTGGAAATAGAATAGGAGACGAAACACTTGCAAACACAATTAAAATGAACCACACAGATGAGAGAGAAGAAACGGACTAATAACAGACTAAAGGAGTACTTTTCCTGATCTATATGAAATACCTCAGAACTATCTCCCTTTTATGTTCATATTACCTGTTCACTAAATAATATTCTAGTTGCTAATCTAGCTTCCTAAAAGTCCTAAAACCTGTAAAGGTACTTCTAAAGTGATTTTTTTCTATATATGAACACATTTTTCCTTATACATTGAGATAGAGGTTATTTCTTTCCAAAATCAGAAACATACTTCCTTGACTATGTATGCTTTTTTCTGTTAGTATATGTTAATTGTGCAAGAAAATAGATTTTTTTTGTACATATATATGCTTTTTGATATCTGCTAATGGAAATTTAGTTCATCTGGAGAAGCCACAGGGCTAACAATGGAGAGCATGTTGTATGTGTTCCCTCTGTGAGCACAACACAGTAATTAGACATTTTTTTCTATGATGTGCCCTTTAGCTGTTTGCTTTTTTCAACATCAACTGAGAATTTATTAACTAGCTTGTGAAAAAGATGTCTGTCATACTGAATATGTGCTCAGAAATTTGAAATCATTAATATTAACAATATATAATTGCATAAAGATTTAGCTAAAATGAATTTTCCTATCAAATAAACTTATCACTGGTATTATAACTGGTACTATAAGTGATCAACCTTAAAATAACATGTCCATATGCCATCAGGATGAAACAATAGTGACCAAAAGTTTTTGGGTGACCAGCTGTTGTCTTAACTCTGTGAGCATTGACTCCCGCATTACTCCTGTAGGACACCATGGATTTGCAGTCTGGTCTGGAAATTTCCTTCTCATAGAATGAATTGCAAAGGATATGCAAGACCTCCAGAGAACTAGAAAATAGATCATGTGCAAACAGATGGAAACTTTTCTCCAGCCAAGCAAATATTGATACTGTTAGAATCAGACCTACAGTTACTGTGTCACCATTTATTTCAAAGAAAGGTCAAGTTGCAGATCTCAGTATCTGTGATGCACAAATGAAATAGGAATTTGAAAATAAATGTTGCAATCAGTTTTACCTCATTACCTTTTATTGAGAAATTAACCCAAGTGTTAATTTGAGAAAAAAAGGCCAAGGCCAAAAAATAACTCCTAGCTTCTAGCATGTTATGATGTGTTAATAGTACCATGGAGATCCATCTACAAAGTAGTGCAACCAATTTTTTAAAAGGATGTGAAAATTCTATTAAATAACTTTGTTACTTTTCATAAACAATCTGACCTAGATCTAAGAAAAGTGTTCTGGAATGGCAAAAATGTAAATACTACTGTGCAAGCAAAGGGTAATAAGTTAGTTGAATGTATGCATTATTTAATATGTATGAAACACGAACTGGAAAACTGAAGGAAACAACAGTGTTAGTGTTTAGCATAAGCTTTATCATTTCCAAGTCAATGTTAATAATTATACTCTCTAAAGATAAATCATCTGTTTGATTTGTTGAATATACATTGTTATGTAATCTCATTCAATGAATATATAGTTGAATTTAAAGACATCCTAAGTGATAATGAAAGACCTAAACATTTTGGTTGAACAGCAAGGAATAGAAATTTTACCAGGGAAAAGGCATGGCAGAGCACTCTGTCCATCTCTAGCCCCAAAACAAGGGGCTTATGCAAAGAATGACCTAAAAATTCTGAAAATGAGGAATGAAAATAACAAGGCCCATGACCAAAAATTTGGCATTTGTAGAAATCCCATAAAAAGACTATTAGCCTGGTGCTATGGGTTGATGTGTCCCTCAAATTTCATGTGTTTGAAACTTAATCCTCAAGTTCAAATTTTAATGGTATTTGAAGGTTGGAGTTTGGAGGTAATAGAGTCATGAGGGCTGTGCCCTTGTGAATGGATTAATCTGTTCATAGATGAATGGATTCACGGGTTATTGGGGAAGTGGCTTTGTTATACTCTTTGGCAGGATTGTTTTCATTCTACATGTAATTCCTCTGCCGTGCTATGATGCAGCCAAAAGGCCTACACCAGATGTTGACACCACACTTTTGATTCTCTTATCCTTCAGAATGATGAGGCAAAAACAACAAATTTTATTTAGAAATTACCCAGAATCATGTGTTCTGTTTTAGCAACAGAAAAGAGAGTAAGAAGTCAGGTCTCAGCCAGATTTTTCTCTAAGGCCCTAGTCTCTTTTGAAAGCCCTATATCTTCCTTCAACCTCTTCAGAGCAGGAAGAAAGACTTAAGTGAAAGCTAAGACATGCAGCTGGCCACATATGCCTCCAAAGAGAGAATAATAGCCTCCTCAATGTGCTGGTATTCTAAATCACGTTGAGCAGCTCTGGAAAGCAGTGGAAAGAGACGGATAGCTTCCTGTGCTCCACTTTCTCCACCTGCATCTGAGTCAAGTGTCTTTGTTTTCAAATTGGTGTTTGTGTGTGTGGTAATAGGGGAGGGTAGCATGGAAATCTTAGTAGCATCTTCAAAAACAAAAAGATTAGAAAATAGATATTTGAACCTAGGTAGCTATTTTGTCTTTTTGGTCACCTTTATTGTTGTTGTTGTTGTTAGGTGCCGTCGAGTCGGTATCCGACTCCTAGCAACCCTCATAGGGTTTTCAATGGCTGACTGTTTCGGGATTGCCTTGGGAGTGGATTGCCAGGCCCTTCTCCCATGTTTGCGGTGCTGGGAATTGAACTCGGGACTTCAGAGACTGCAGCGCAGCGCTCTACTCACTGAACCAAATCCCAGCCCACCTTTATTGTTAGCATTCTGGTTATAACATAGTGGCTTTACCATAATAGATGTTCAGTTAATGATGTTGAATATCTAAAAAGAATCTCATGAGGGCTGCTAGAGAAAATACCTACTGATTAATCATTCTGGTATTAAAACATCACTTCACCCAAAACCTGTTATTATTAGGGCCAGAAGGTAAGTTTATTTTCAAAAACCATAGAAATAATCTTCCAAAATGTGTTTACCAAAAGAACACTATATTATGGAATCTCTCAAATTGTCCTGCCTTTACTGCAGGGTATTTGTGCTAGGGAATAACCATTGGGAATGCAAATATTTGCCATCTATTTTAAAGACACATCACCAATCATGAGGCATAAAATATGGTTTTAAAGAAATTAGCTAGGTTCAGTGGCACAATCTGTAATCCCAGCAATTTGGGGGGCAGAGGAAGGAGCATGGCCAATTTGAAGCCAGAGGCAACCTGCATAACTTAGTGAGAACTTGTCTCAAGGTAAAAAAATAAAATTAAAAATAAAAAGGGGGTGAGGGTGAAGCTCAGTAGTAGAGCACTGCAAAGTATGTGCAAGGCCCTGGGCTCAAGTCCCCGTACAACAACAACAGAATCCTCTAATTGTTTTTTGGGGGAAAAAGATTAAATATAGGCAAATTTCCTTTTTTCTTGATTTATCTCAATTACTTCAAATTACCAAATGCAATAAATATCCACAGATCCAATTAATTTATCTCAATACTTTTATGCATGTCATCATTTTGTTTTATCCATCATCACTTTGCAGATAATTTTTATTTGCGTCTCAATCAAAAGTATATTCAGTCAATCAAAGAAATCCAATCAAAACTCATTCTTTTAAGACTGACTTTCAGTGATGACCATTGGGACCACATGGTGGAGCACATGGCTCCATGAGAAGACAGATCAATGTTCCAAATCTCTTTAATCTCAACCCTCTCAACACATCATCATTATACAAAGATTGCAAAGAGAAGGCTCATTGGCTGGTATGTGCTAAGTTTCCTATTAAAGAAGATAAGACAAATTCAACTGCTTATTGCATTAGTTTTCTATTGTTGAGTAAAAAATAACCATACACTTAGTGACCTAAAACAATACAAATTTATTAGTTTACACATCTGTAAGTCATAAGTCTGGTTGGGCTCAATTGAATGCTTTACTATGAGATGCATAAGTTAAAAAAAAGTATTGGCTAGGGTGAGATCTTATTTGAAGTGTCACAAGAAGAATTCACTTCCAAGCTCATTCAGGTTGTAGGTAGATTTTTGTACCTTGTGGTTATAAGAATGAAGTCCCCATTTCCTTTCTGGCTATCAGCCTGGGATGACTCTCAGGTCCTGAAAAGAAGCTGATTGGTTCTTGGGCATAGCCCATATATCTTCAATGCCAGGGGAGGTTTGGGTATTTTTCTTCTGTTTTCCTTTTCTGAAACCAGGTGATTAGATTAAGCCGACCTAGATAATTGCCTTCTTGTCACATAATGTAGTAGTTGGGAGGATAATATATCATATTAACAGGATCCACTGGTGGTGAAAAAGTAGGGGATTATACAAGAAACAGCATTATTGGGAGTCATTCTTAGAATCCTACCTACCATACATAGTGACATTTAAATGTCAGAATATTTCATACAGATATCCAGAAATCCATTTTTTTCTTAAAAATTAGAATATCTGATCCAGCGCTACATTCTACCATTGCAATTAGTTATACCCAGTGAGTGACTGCCCCTTTTTGAGAATCATCTTCTAATCCAGTTCACCATTCCCTGTTAGCCTATAACCACCCAATTTCCCTCTGCGAAATATTTCAGTCTTCAACTATAGCCTTACCAATAAATAATACTGCAACACAGCATTTCTGATAGAGCACATATTCACACCTCTTCAAACCTAAATTCACCCAGTAAACTAATCATTTTGATGATATCTGCACTTTGAAGATAATGAAACAATTCAGGTTAAGTACTGATGTTCCTTTTGCCTCTCAAGAGTGATTCTTGTGATAACATTTCTGTAAACTTAGTCATTCTGAGCATGTACTGTCTTTTGATCTGGTAAATGAATAATATTGCCAAAATTAAATGTTACCATTGAGTTAGCCCGTGCAAAAGACACAAATGTACTCTCAGTGGACAAATGTGTTCCCATATAATCATGCCAGAAGCAGAAAATGGAATCTGTCAGAAAAAAATAAATTATCCAGCAGTCAGATCATATTCACACAGCTCAGACTAAATTTCATATTCCTTGTTCTTCAGCTGCAAGCCTAAATAAACACTTACAAAACACTGTAAAAGATCACATTGTTTGTCAAAGTTGGATTCATAAGTGTCAGAATTCAGATGTATGAAACCATGGCAATGGGAAGACTGCTGCTCTGTGTGTGGCATTTTCTCTGGGATCCCACTTTCACTCAGCTAGGATTTCCTTTTTCAGAACAAAAAGGTAGACAGAGAGGCAGTGCACGCCTGCAGGCTGCAGATGGTGAGGGACTGTGGAGAGGAGAGGTGGGGGTTACAAGGGTTGATGTAATACAATTGGATAGAGGTTGTTGGGGGCTTGATTGTGGGGGCTTTACATGTCAGAAAAGATGTTAGAAAATTATCCTATAGTGGACAGGAAACTCTGCTTCATTTAGAATGGCAGAAAAATACAGCAGTCAGAAGCACAGCCTGTGGAACCAATCCTTATGGGTTCAAGTCCTACCTGTTGTAGTTTGAATGTTTAACCTCTAAAATTTGTGTCGAAACTTAACTCCCAATACAATATTATTGAGAGATAGGGCCTTTAGGAATGACTAAGTCATGAACTTTCATCAGTAGAAATTAACAAATTTATAAAATGGCTGGTGGGAACTGGATTTTCCTGCCTTTCTGCCATGTGAGGACACACCTTTTATCCCCTCTAGACACAACAGCAAGAAAGGGACCTGTTGGAAACAGAGAACAGCACCAGCATCTTGATATTAGACTTTCTATTATCCAGAACTATGAAAAATAATATTTTATTGTTTATAAGTTACCTAGTTTATGGAATTTTATTATAGCAGCACAAACTGACTCAGACACCAACTCTTCCACTCACTAGTTATACCAATACTGAGGGCAAGTTATTTCTATACTCTATTTCTTCATACCCCTACTTGTCTGTCAAGTTTGCCATACTGTGGGGGCTTGCATGTTGCTGTGATGCTGAAAGCTATGCCAGCATGGCCACCCATGTTGGGCAGGTTTCAGCAGAGCTTCCAGATTAAGACAGGCTAGGGAGAAGGACCTTGCAGCCCACTCTTAAAACAATTAACCATTGAAAACTCTATGAATAGCACAGAAATACTGTCAGATATAGTGCCTGAAAATCATGTGCCTGACATGGTGTTGGGTAGTGTTTCATTCTGTTGTAGATAGGGTTGCTATGAGCTGGACCCAAGGCGATGGCAACAATGTCTTCACATCTTCATATAAAATGGCAGTAATGACAGAGGTATGTTAATATGTTCAAAGCAATTAGAACAATGCCTCATACATCATAATCACACAATAAATGTTGGCTGCTATTGTTATGGCTAGGGTTTAGCTCAGTTGGTAGAGTGCTGCTGCGTACTCTGAGGCCCTGGGTTCAATCTCCAGCACCACAAAAATGGGAGAAGGACATGGCAGCCCACTCTCAAAAAATCCTGAAATAATTACTCATCAAAAGCCCTATGAGGATCCTTATGAGTCCGACCTGACTCAACAGTACTTAACAATAAACAACTATTATTACTGTAACAATCCTGGCCAGGACTAACATTGAGTTTTCTTTTTAAGTAAAAACCCCAAAATAAAAGTTGTTGAAAAGTAGAAAAGGCAATTCTGTACTTCTTAATAGGTATATTAAATTCCTGTGGGTTGCAAGAAAAAAGCACATTTCAGCTGTCTTAGAGAATTAGACTTTATTTTAAACATGATTTCCTTCTCTCTGCCCGAGGACTCATGTTTCTACAAGGCTTACTACCACACAGTACTTCCTCTCTGCTCCTCTCCTAACTACCTTATTTCCTTGGCAAATGTTTCACATTTAAATTCCTGAGAGAAAGGACAAAAGTGGTCTTGCCAATCACCATTAAATGCAGATCTCTCCATCTGGGTTGCTTCTCTGTTCAGCTGCTTCTCAGATTCATTTCCAGTCTGTGGATGGCTATCCTTGTGTCAGAACGTAGTTCCTGACCCAGTCTGCTCTAGCCATAGTGACAGAGAAAAGACTCCTTTATATGATTCTCCTCCTCCCTCCTTGCTGGTGGAGAAAGTTTGTGGATTACAAGGTTATTTGGCTGCTGCTTCTACTCTTCAGACCATTGGTGGTTTGGACTAAAGTGGTGAGTGTGGGTGAGAAAACAGAAGGGACAACTGCCTAATTGCCAAGCTTTGCAGCAAGAGTGGTGAAGGAAGCACAGCTAATACACTCCTTTAAGGCCATGGGCCCAAAGGAAAGTTCTTGTGAAAGCTACCATGTTGGGTTGAGAGGGAAAGGGGAAGAAAAGGAGGCTTGGGATGGCGTAGAGGGTGGCAAGAATTCTTCTGTCAAAATAAGCCTCTGGCATTTCCTGATACTAGACACTGGAAGACAGGAGATTTTAGTAAGAATTCTTGTCAACAATGTGCTGGATCTTCCTTTTTGTTTTTGGAGAAATCAGGTAAAGACAGGAAGCATTGTTTGAACTGTGCTTCTCTGATTGGGACATTTCCCTGAGACTAACCATGTTGTTGTTGTTGTTGTTAGGTGCTGTGGAGTCAGTATCTGACTCGTAGCAACCCTATGTACGATAGGTGAAACACTATTGCCAGTGCTTCTCTGCTATTCCTAGGGTTTTCAATGGCAGATTGGTTTTTGGGAGTGGGTTGCCGGGTTCTTCTCCCAAGCAAGCGTACGGGTATCTGGTGTTCCCAGGCGGTCTCCCATCCAAGTACTAACCAGGCCCCACCTTGCTTAGCTTTGGAGATCTGACTGGATTGGAGGCCACTGTGGTATGGCTGCAGGCAACCATGTTGGGTACAACTTAAATAATAGTAGACAGAGAATCTTCACAGAGGAGGTTGAGTGTGGCTGTCACTCTGCAGCTTCCTGGAAGGGAGCAACACAGGTGTATATTCCAGCATGACACTGAATCCTAAAATTCCGGTTTCCTTGCTGATTGCTTTATCTTCTTCCTTTATTTTTATTTATTTATTTTTCTTTTGTATTGCTGGAGACTGAACTGAAAGCCTTGTATATGTTAGGCTAGCAAGGGTTCTACTACTGAGCTACATCCTCAGCTCTTCTTTATCTTGTTTCTGGGCATAATATCTATCCAAATTCTTAGGAAAGAGGAACATCATTTTAAGTGAATAAATCATAATGTAAAATAGCATTTGGGGATTTAAAAAATAGGTTTTTTTATGCATGCCTTTTTAAAAATCAAAGAAATTTAAGGTAGACACTTGGATTTAGATTGCATTTGGTTTCTAAATGAGTTCTGAAAAGATCATGTATTTGAATATGTGATTGCTCTAAGCAGTGCAGAGCAGCAATTGGGCCCAGACTACGATTAAAATAAGTTCAGATAAAGGCTTTTTTGCTTGTTACCTCCATTATTTTACATATGTTAATATGTCCATGGTGAATTTAAATTATGTACACAACTTCTAGGATATTCTTATCTTTAAGAATTGAAGCCTATTTTCCCTCCTGACAGTGGGGTGTCTATAGTGATCTGCTTCTAATAAACAGAAAAAAGAAAAAGTGACAGGGCATGTGTGCGTTGAAGACAATGTCATGAAAAAGCACTTTGAGATCCTCTCTTGGATGACACACTCTGAACAAAGCATGAGTCACATGCTGTAGGAAGCCAGCTGCCACATTTTGAGGCTATATCAAGCAGCCTTATGCAGAAATCTACCTGGAAAGGAAACAAGGCCCCACTCCAGCAGCCAAAAAGGACCTAAGGGCTTCTGACCACAGCCATGCCAACAAGCTATTTTAAATTCTTGAGCCCTAGACAAGTGTTCAGGTGAATACAGCATACATGCTGGATGCAGCCTTCTTAGAGACCCTGACCAGAACCACTCAGCCAAGTCTCTCCCAAACCCCTGACGAATGCAAACTCTTAGCTAATAAATATTTGTTGTTCTAAGCTACTACATTTTTGGAGTAATTTATTATGTAACCAGTTCTTTAATAACATTTTGGAAAGCCAGAATTTGATGAGAGTTCAGGAAAAAAATATAGATGTGCTGAACATTATAGTAGTCACTAAATGCACCTGGTAACTTAAATTTAAATAAAGCAAACATACAAAATTTCCCTCATGTGTCTGAGAGTTTGTCATGCTATGGGGGATTGAGAGCTGTTGTGATAATGAAAGATATACCACCATTGGTATTTCAGATATCAGAAGCACCACCCATGGTGGACAGGTTTCATCTGAGCTTCCAGGCTAAGACAAACTAGGCAAAAGGACCTGGCAGCCCACTCCTGAAACAATTAGCCATTGAAAACCCTATGAATACAAGAGAAACACTGTTAAACATAGTGCTGGAAAATGACCCACCCCCCAGGATGGAAGATATTCAAGAAATAACTGGGAAAGAGTGAGTAGGTCTTAACTACAAGAATGGAGTAAAGCCCCTGGGACCTCCTTTTGCTGATGTGGCACAACTCAAAATAAGAAACATAGTGGCTGCAGCAATGGGCTCAAACATAAAAAGATTGTGTGCTTGGCACAGTGTTGGACAGTGTTTCATTCTCTTGTACATAGGGTCTCTATGAGTCAAATCCAGCACTATGAAATCTAACAACAATACAAAATTTAATATTTAACTTGCCAGTCACAGAAGCTACATTTCAACTAACTGCAGTCAAATGTTAATGCCTGCTTTATTGGATGGTGCAGATGTAGCACATTTTCATCATCTCAGAAAATTCCATTAGGCAACTTTGTATCTTGCAAAGGCCAAAGTAAATGTGGAAAGATGATTTTGAGATTATTTTGTATTTATATATTTAAGATGTTTAGCATAATTTGGTTAAAAAAAATCCCAAACATTCTGGATCATTTGCACAACATCTTAAAACCAAGTGTTGCTGATTGATTTCTTGCCTTTAGACCTTGAATCTGTATGCTTATGCTGCAGTCTTAATCAGGCAGTGATACTCTACATATTGAAGGGTATTGGTAAAGTAACAAAGTTGAAATCATTTCATAAACAATGTGTGCTTAAAATGTGTGTGATGCTTTCAACCCTTAGTATCAAACATGCTATCTCAGTGAAAGTTCAATTGTGGGAAGATTCATTCATCATGTGACACATTATGCATTCAGTGATTTACTCTGAGGGAAGCAGCATTCTCTTCATATTAAATTTACACTCTTATTTGACTATTATTGAATAGATAATTTTATTTATATTTGTAATTGTCTTTGCTTTTATAAATGCAAATGTAAATACAAATATATTGATAATGCATGTAAAAATCACACAAAAAATTCTATTCCTATGTTTCTTAGGCCAATACATATGAATTGGAGTACTTTATAAAGGAGAGATGCTGGGGAGACACTCCAAAGTTGCTGTCAATAATGTAATTAAACATTACAGATGAAGACCATGCCTAGGAAAAAAAATCTAGTTTTCCTTTCAGCTAACAGACTTACATTTTAACCTGAGTTTCTAAGGAGAAAAATGCCTGACACTGAATGACTCTGCTAGAGGGAATTTCTTACAAAGCAGCAAGTCCAGGAGAAAGGTACTTTTAGAATGGGGAACTTCTCCTTGCACTTCACAGCATGCCCAATAAGTGGCTCTACCTGTGCTTTTGCTAATACATGTAAGTGCTTTGATGATGCATTTCATTAGCTCTGAGAGACATCTAACTGCTTGTGAAAACTCAGTTTCTAAAGAGAGAAAGGCTTTTGATGAATGCAGTAGAATTGTATTAAGTAATCGGCACATCTTTTGTTATGTTGATTGTGTCCTGGTTTTGTTGGAATTGGATGAAAAATGAAAAGGTCTGAATTTCTCCCTCAGCAATGCACATATAATTCTTTCCAACAGCATATAGAGCTAGATCAACCCCTTTTTGGGTAAAGTAGCTTAGCCTTAAGAACGTGCTGCTTTCTTCCAGTGTCCTTCCCTGTTTTATGGAGTGACCTTGAGAAATGCCACTCCCTATTATTGATAAGAACAACCAAATTGCCCTTAGTAACTGTTGATCTGAAGTGTTCTTGCTCACTCCTCCTCTTCCTCAATCCATTTGCAAATGTCTTCTGTCATCTCCTTCCTGTCTTGTCACCTCCCCACCTTCCTGCATTCTTTATCTTTGCTTTATTTATTTCTTTTTCAATTTTCCTTTCACGAAAATATTATTGGAAGAAGAATGTGGCAGTCCACTGCCAAAACAATCCGGAAACAATCAGTCTTTGAAAGCTCTGAGGGTCACTATGAGTTGGACCCAACTCTATAGCACATAACAATAACAATGAAGATATTACATCTGTAGACATCAGAGAAGTCTCTCCAGGTTTTTCCTCTGAAATGTGGGAATTTATTGTTATAAGGTGCCATCAAGTTGGATCCAATTCATAGCAACCCTAGGTATAATAGAACAAAACACTCCCTGATTCTGTGCCAGGCATACAATCTTTTTTATGTATAAACCCATTGTTATGGACACTGTATCAATCCATCTAATTGAGGGTTTTCCTTTTTTTGTTGTTGACCTGCCACTCTGCCAAATATCATGTCCTTCTCCAGGGATTGGTCCCTTCTGACAACTTGTCAATTAGCTTCTTACTATGTGTTACTAACTTCGCATTGATGGCATCCATGCTAATGGTGAGTCTATCTTTGGGATAAGTTTATTCAAAGTGAAAACCATCTCTGCCTTCCCGTTTGAATAGTGGAAAGGATAATATCCTCACTAAATAATTTCCTGAAGTTCACAAATAAATTAGATCTCCTTGAAACATAACATGTTTCCCAAAGAAGTAATTTTATGACTGGGGAAGTCATATATCTGACAAGGGACATTTAATTATATACAGTACATTTCTATCACATCCACTGTCATGTGCTTAGCTATTCCATGAGTTAGAGCAAATACGTACCTGATCCTTTGCAGAAACCAGGAAGAAATGAGACTATCTGTATTTTTTATATTGTCTCTCTGATTTCAGTTATTTAAAAATATTATTTAGTATGTGTGCATCAACATTCACACCTTCAAGAGAAACAGTCATAGTGTATTAGATTAAGACATTTAGCATACTGCTTTCTATAACATTTTAAATATGAAAGTTAAGTGCCAATGCTCTCAATAGACACATTGTAGCATGTTTGTTTTGAATGAAAGTCTCTCATATTCCTTAAAACATTTAAAACACTAAAATTCAGCCCATTCATAGAATAGGGACATTGGGTTATGAAGGACTTACTGATATCTCATATGCTAGCTAAAATAAACATCAATTAAAATTTAGTAAGTAGTATTTTTTCTTAACATTTAAAATACAAAAGGTTTATTTTGATTGTTGATTTCTTTTTCTTTTTTCTCTTTTCTCTTTTCTTTTTTCTTTTTTTTCTTTTTTTTTTTTTTTTGCGAGGTACTGGAAGTTGAACCCAGGGCCTCATGCTTGCATGGTTTGCAAGTGCTGTACCACTGAGCTGCAACCCCAGCCCATTTTCTTTACTTTTTGAGACAGGCTCTCACTAAATTATGCAGACTGCCTCTGGTCTGGAACCTGTGGTCCTCCTGCCTATGCCTCCAAAGTCTCTGGGATTATAGTTGTGCGCCACTGTGCTAGGCTTGATTGTTGATTTCTTTTTTAAAATGATCCAAGGGAATTTGTGCAGATATTTTCCCCATAATCAATGATTGAAATGCTTTCATTGACTTCCTGGTGCATTTTCAGTCTGTGATCAAGGTATTTCAAAATAATTCCTGAAAAAATGGATATGTCAGTAATTTATCTTAGCAGTTAATGTGAGTTTTTTTAAATGTCTTTTGGCAATGAAAATACTTTTGTATTTAGCATTTGACAACTTATTAGACTAAGTATCAAACTAAAAAACACATTTTTCTTCAGTTTTCAAGGGCCTTTTAAAACAAATTTTATCATGTCATTCATAAATCTATATATTTATTTTTTTAAAAAATCACCTTTACATTTACTTATTCTTTGATTAATATTTGACTAGTTCAATTTAATGGCTTAAACCTTCTTAAAGTGCTTAGTAAATCAAATCCTTTAATGTATTTTAAGGGCTAGCGTTTAGCTCAGTTGGTAGAGCGCTGCTCTGCACTCTCTGAGGACCTTGGTTTGATACCCAGCACTGCAAAAACAGGAGAAGGACATGGAAATCCATTCCCTGAAACAATTCCAAAACAATCAGCCATTGAAAAACCTATAAGGGTCCCTACAAATCAGACACAACTCAGTGACACCTAACAACAACAACAATGTATTTTAAATTGAAATTATAAATTTAACATTTTAAGCACTTGAATTTTTTTAAAGAATTAACCTGACAAACTCTTATCATTTGAGGATCTTGAAAATGATCTATCTGCCTCTTACCTATATTTGATACATATTTATTTATTTATCAATTGATTAATATAACCAAGTTACAAGATCATTGCTGTGTCTCCTGCTGCCCTTCTGAGTAGTCCACAGCCAGGCAGATTTCTTCTCAGGGTTACCAGAATGCTAATTCTCTTGTGCCTTGGAAAGTAGGTGATGGGACAGGGAAATTAGCTACTGGAACTCCTGCAGATCAGAGGGGGAAACAAAAGGAAAGATGCTTCCTGACTTACCCAGCTAATAAATAAACATATGCACACACATACTTTAGTCTTCTATTCATGTTACCTTTGGCTTAACTATTAAAACTATGGCCCAGGTAGAGTTGTGACTGTCACCATCAGTGAACAATATCAGCTGGGGACTTGTCAAAGAAAAACTGCACTTAATGCTGTTAAACATGCAAAGAAAACGTATTCAAGGCCTTTACTATCACAATAGGAGTCAAGACTGTTGCAATAGGGAAGAGTGAACTCAATTCCACTAAAAGAATAAGACAGGAGTGTATTTAAATGCTGTGATGAGCTAGTGGAAAGATACTGAAAGACATGCAAAGGGGGTTGGTTAAGGAGATAGGCCATCTGTGTTTGCTAATTGGCATTAGCCCTAAATTAGTCTTCTACCCTCTCACAGAGCCTGGGAGATGGCGCTTTATCATTCTTGATGATGACATTTCCTACATTCTTAATAAAGATATTGCTGGGTTATAGAAGGTATACATCTCATAGGGACACTAAAAAGGAATAACTTCCAGATATACAAGGTAAGTGCTCTCAGGAAAGGGAAGTCACTGGCCTACAGTCAGAGTAAACTGTCTGAAGTTTAGTCAGGCAGAAAACTTTAAGGTCATCTTGGCCAGACCTTGCTGTTAGTTTCCCAATCTGAAGGATCAGAAATGGATAAAAATAGTAAATCCATAAATCCAATCTGAGCCACTCTATACCAGAGGAAGTAAGAATGAGGAAGAGACAGTGACTCCTGTCCTTCAGGCTAATATTTGGGATTTGCCTAAGAGTCATTTGGGCAATTGATCAGTCTTAGATCTTTTTAAATCTATTCATTCATGTACTTAAAGTTATAATTACAGTCTTCTGCTTCTTCCTCCCATCTTTCAAATGCTACTTCATTCTCTTTTAGGGGACATTTAAAGATATAATAAGCACATTTAAAGACATAATGATCCTTGTTACTCTGATATATTTAGTGAATACAATAAAGGGTAGGGTTTTGCTCCTTGATCATGATGTAATATTCAAATGGACTTACAAACTCTGTGTTCTGATAAAAAGGATTAATAATTGACATTAGGGAAAATTCATGCATTCATTTATTTTAAAAATAATTACTCAGGTATCTTCAACATGATGTAATAAGCTTTGGTATGAACTTTCCATTTCATGTTTTAGTTCTTGCTAAAGTTGTCGGCTAAACTTACTAAAGGCAGGTTGCTAGTTTTGATTTAATGAAAGCAGGGGGTACCAGGCAGAAGATGAGAAGTGGTGGAGTCTATTCATAAGGGAGGAAATTAAATTTTCAAAGTTTGATTGATTCTGAAATCTATACTTTTTTGGTGATGAGTTGATAAGATAGTTTGCATGAATAAAACTGAATTTAATAAAGTCCAAATTAAGTATGCTAATTGAAAAAAATTAGAAAGTGTTAGAAAATCATCTTGTATGTGTGCTGATAAAAATATGTGCTGCAATGGGATTTGTGTATATGTAAGGAGTTAAAGCATTTATCTCGCAAACCTGACAAACAGCAGTAGGTACTTTAGAGGGTAAAAATAATTAGTTCTCAGCTCCCTTGTGAATCCAAATCATTATTACAATTATATTTGTTTATTACTTCAAAATGACATTTTTAGTACAACATAGACTTAGAAACTTACAATTACTTCTTTCTTAATAATTTTTCTTACTATTTAATACAAGGGACATATTTCCATCTTTAGTAACATTATTATCGCTTTCCTCTTCCTCTCTCCTTGAGACAGAGTATCCTAAACATCATTGTAAGCAAGATCATTTTGCAAACAGCCACTCTGCTTCCTAGCCCTTTCTAATATATTATCCAAATTAAATTCTATGATTAAAGTTGGGTGTGGTGGTGCACAACTGTAATCCTATCAGTTCAGGAGGCAAAGACTGGAGGATCACTAGTTCAAGGCCAGAGGCAGCCTGTGTAATCTAGCAAGACACTGTCTCAAGATAAATAATAGAAAAAGGAGCTATGGGTGCACATCTGTGGTAGAGCACTTGCAAAGTATGTGCAAGGCCCTAAGTTCAAAACCCCAGCACTGCAAATAAATAAATAAATAAATAAATAAATAAAATAAATAAAAATAAAGCCTATGAATGATTTTGGGCTGGGATTTAGCTCAGTTGGTAGAGTACTGCGCTGCAGTCTCTGAGGTCCCGAGTTCAATTCCCAGCACCGCAAAAATGGGAGAAGGACCTGGCAATCCACTCCCAAGGCAATCCCGAAACAGTCAGCCATTGAAAACCCTATGAGGGTCGCTATGAGTCAGATACTGACTCGACAGCACCTAACAACAAAAACAACATGAACGATTTTAGTGAAAATGTGACTGACCTTGTCACTTCCCTTAAGATTTTTCAACATCTCCCTTTTATATAGTATGTTGTTGTTGTTAGGTGCCGTCAAGTCGTATTCAACTCATAGCAACCCTCTGTACAACAGGGGAAACACTATTGTCAGTGCTTCTCTGTTGTTCATAGGGTTTTCAATGGCAGGTTGATTTTTGGGAGGGGGTTGCCAGGTCCTTCTCCCAAGCCTACAGCCTCTGGTGTTCCCAGGCGGTCTCCCATCCAGGTACTAACCAGGCCTGACCCTGCTTAGCTTCCGAGATCTGACAGGATCGGATGCCACAGGGCTACAGCTGCAGGCTTTTATATAGTATAAGGTTCCCATAAGGCATTTTATAGACAACTACTAATATATATTCATTCTACACTAATTGCCTGTACCTTGAACTTTACATTGCAGTTACTCTCAACTCTTTGTTGTTGCTAGGTACTATCAAGTTGTATCTGACTCATAGCAACACTCACAGGGTTTTTAATAGCTGATTGTTTCCAGATGACTTCAGGAATGGTTGCCACGTCCTGAACTTTTACTGTCCCCTTAATGTGCTACTTGTTTTACCCTAAAATTTATGCATTTGTTACTCCCTCTCCCTTGAATAACCCCTAGTGTATCTATATTGCTAAAATCCCAAGTCATAAAACTTCCTTTAATTCTAGTTAATTTCTAAAAGTCACTTCCTTATTTAAACTAATACTGTTGAGTACATAATTTGTGCCATGCAATGTACTGGGTCATAGGATACAGGGATAACACTCCTCCCAAAGCATGCACTCTCTCTCTCTCTCTTTCCCTCTCTCCCTCTCTCTCTCTCTCTCACACACACACACAAATTCTTACCTTATGGAGCTTATGTTTTAGTGAGGGAAAGATAACATATAAGTGAATACTTAAGATAGTGGTAAAAATAAAATAAAGCAGGGAAGGAAGACATGAGGAATGTTACATGAAGGGTGATGAAGGAGGCCATGCAAAGTCTAACTTGGATGCTGACTACTATAGTTTAGATCTGAAATGTCCCCCAAAGGCTCATGTTTTAAATGCTTGGTGCCCAACCTGTGATGCTATTGGGGATGTGCCCTTGGGGGGAGGATATTTGGAACCCCAGCTCTTCCTTTCTCTCTTGCTTCCTGGCCTCCATGAAGTGAGCAGTTTCTCCTGTCACATGCTCCCACCATGGTATACTTCCTGACAGTGGGCCCCAAAGCAAGGAAGCCAAGTGTCCCTGGGCTGAAACCTCTGCAACCATGACCCAAAATAAACCTTTCCTTGGAAATTTTTATCTATGGCATTTGTTACAGTGTCAGAAAGCTGAATGACACAGGGACTTTTGAGTTAAGACCAGAAGGAAGTGATTTTAGAGTTTTTTCAGACTCAAAGAAGAGCAAAGATAAAGGATATGAGGGTGGGAACATGCCTAGAATAGGCAAAAGGTAGAAGCAGGAAAAGTTAGCAGGGGCCAATTGTGATAATCCAGGCAAGAGATGGTAATACCTAGGACCAGGGTGGTAAATGGAGTGGGTAGAATGGGAAGGTGGTTGGGTTCTGGGTAAAGAAGGGTCAAAGATAATTCCTGTAATTTACAGTTAATTTCATGTCAACGTGGCTAGGCTACAGTGAACAATTATTTTGTTAAACACTAAACTAGATATTGTTTTAAACATATTTTTCAGGTGTGATTAACATTTTTAATAAAGTAATTTAAAGGAGATTACCTTCTGTAATCTGAGTGGTCTTCCTCCAATTAGCTGAATGCGTTAAGAGCAAAGACTAAGGTTTCCTGAAGCAGAAGGAATTCTGCTTCATAGTGGAACATAGAAATTCTGTGTGAGATTTTAACTTTCAGACTCAAGACTTTTGTGAATAATCCTGAATCCTCATACCATAACTCCAAAGGATTTGGCTATGTAAAACTGAAATGATGAAGCTACTATGAACTGAGATGACAAAAATAACAGGAGGTGGTTGGTACTATCAGAGCCTCAAGTTCAATTTGTTAAGTTTGAGATCTCTATTTGATATTTAAGCACAGATGTTAAATGAAAGATTGCATATGTGAATCTGTAGCACTGGAAATGGCTCATCTGGGCATTAGAAAATCAAGTCCTTTAATCAACAGAATTTCATATAACCAATTCTAAACATGAAAACAATGCCAAATAAAAAACAAATCCTGTTTTACTCAGTTGGTACTACCTCTGCTTCCAATCTTATCTCATGGCTTCTTCTTATGAGTGAAAATAAATAAATAAACATCCTTGTATGCCTGCCTTTCACCGCAGAATATGTCATCTCAGGAAACAGTAAATTAGAAATAGCAACCCAATATTTTTTGCTTGACTAAATTCCCCAAAGCAACCAAAAATGATTTTGCAAATAAGATTTTTATTTCTTATTTTTGAAATTTTTGTTGGTAATCAAAAACTTAAGAGCTAGATGTATTAGGATATACATATCATGTATATATACATATATATGTGTGTATATATATGTGTGTATATATGTGTGTGCTTGTAATACACACACACACACACACACACACACACACACAGCATAGCTTTCCCTCTCAAAATACCACAATATTTACTAGAGAAACATATGTATGACAATAACTTTTGGACAAAGTAGACTATAATAATTAGCACAAGAAAGGTTAAAAAATGGTATTTAGGGAAGAGATCAACTAATCGTAACTAGATTACCAAAGAGTTCTTATTAACTGATGCTGAATCTATGATCATTTTATGTGTTATTGTCACTCTTTTTAAATTAATCACCATACTTTATTTGGGTGATTGTTTTTTAGATCAAAAAGATTCATACAAATATTATAGACCTTATATGACATTTTGTTTGTGTTTATGCCTTCTTAACAAAATATGGAATCCTACTGATTGTATTCATATTTGTCTACACCTGCTATTAATTTTTTAATCAGGAAAAATAAAATTAATATATATGAGTGAAAAAAGTGAAACAAAGAGTAGGAAGTGTAGACCGACTTCAGATTCTTCACAATTTTGCTTACTTCTTGAGCAAGTCCTGATGATCAATAAATATATTTGCATTCTAACATGGACACATATCAGAATCAGGGAATATTATTTTGAAATTCAAAGAAAGATAAGGTATGCTAACTTTTGTTTTTAGAAAGAATTAATGCTGCGGAATCCCTGTGGAGATAGATAGAAAAGTTTGAGAAGCCAGAGTACATGACAAGAGATGCAAAAAAGAGAAGAGAGAAATAAATTAGAAAGCTGGTGCTGAAGATTCACAATGAAAAAATAGATGTCATCTAGTAAGTACACACCTCCCACTCTATTTGATGTCATCCTGAAGTTTAGATAGCATAGCACAGACAGGACTCCCAGACAAGAAGTTGAGTCATGGCATATTAAAGTTGAGTGTAGGAAGAGGTATTATCAAAAGTCAACTTTGTCTTCTTTGATTATGTCTTCTATTTACTTCCTTGCATTTGGAATTAAGAATTTCTCTAAATATCAAAGTTTGTTTTATACTTTAAGATAATAGGGTGTCAACATTACATATTAAAAGGAAAAACAGAAGAGATCACATAGAATCACTTAAATTTTTTTCAATAAATTTTGTACTCAACATGACAATGTGGAAACAGTAAACCTTGAGCATAGTTTCAAAGTCTATTCTGTAAGGGAGCCAGTGCCAGCTGTATTTATTTGATTACACACAAACAGAACTTTGGTTATCTTGAACAACAGCAACAAAATATTTATTGGATAACAGAGGTAGTTGTTGATATACACAAAGGAAAAACTGAACAACATGAATCTTATGACTGAATTGTTTCCCCAAATTCATATGTTGAAATCCTAGCCTCTAGTAGTTAGACCATGACGGTATTTAGAGATAATGCCTTTGTAGGAGGTCCCTAGGTTAATATAAGGTCATTACTGTTGGATTTTAGCCAATCTTAATGGTGTCCTTTTTAAAGGAGCTGATTGGGATACCTAAAGAGCCACAGGGAGGATTGTGCCCATAAGAAAGTCCATGTGTGAACAGAGTGAGAAGTCAGCCAGCTCTGCCAGCCAAAGAGAAGCCTCAGGCAAACCCCAAACTGCTGATACCCTAATCTTAGACTTCCATTCTCCAAAACCATTGTTTAAGACACCTAGTTTGTGTTATTTTGTTATGGCAGTCCTAGCTGACCAATACAGTGAATCATGCAGGCTACTTGTCTTCCATTCTACTGTTCTTTTCTGGGATCCTTTTGAACTCTTTCCTTATGTCACTTTTATTCTCTTAGTTGTTTTCCTTTATTAAACTTTCATTTGTGTCTCTTCCACCCTGGGCATGTTAATGCACTATTATGTTTACTCTTTTCAAAGACTTAAATGTTAGGCTCCTGAACTAGTAACTGCATTTTACATGGGGAAATTCAGGATTCAAGCATTGAATAGATTAACTTGAAGAGAGATTCAGGAAGTAAAATGTAGGATTATTGAGTCTTGGTGAACAGACTACTTGCATGCCAACCTACTATCCTCCATGTTTGTACAGAAGAGAAAGATCAACATAATAGAATCACTGTGCATGGGTGTTAAAAACTATAAAATGTAAGCTCTCAACACATAAGAAAGGTTAGCACCATGTAAGTTCTGAAAACTGTTGTAGAGTTAGTGAGGAATAATTTATGTTCACATTGAACCTGCAAAACATCTTCAGGGCACTGAAGAACAGGGGAAATTTCAGGCCAGTGGCTCCTGTGGTAGCTGATGGCTCTACCACTCAGGTAAATGACTTTTCAGACTGCTCATTCTCCCCACACTTGGTTCTTTTCTTTTCTATTCAACTCCAACTCTCTTCCCCATAAGACACATATGTCATTGTCAAATGGCAACCAAAACTCTGTGGGAAACTTGGGGTTAAGACTAAGATTACTCACTACCTATGTGTTTTGTGATTTGCTTATCTGGATTATTTTGAATATTTATTGGACAGACAAGAGACTTCCCTACAAAGATCCTTATGATTAGACCCTGTATCAAAAGCCATGTACCTATGGGTTTATCTATAACCTAAAGAGTATTTCATGGGGCAGAAAACATGTTTGGGGAGGAAGGTGCAGAAGAAACTAAATAATTGAGGAATTTATATTCTATAGATTTTCTACTCTTCTCTGTAAAAGCTCTTTGGGGCCCTTGTCCAGTCTTAAATTTGCTTCTTTACAATTATTTGGTTATTTTACTTTGTCCCCTGATGATTGGCATAGATAGATAGATAGATAGATAGATAGATAGATAGATAGATAGAGATACTAATATTCATCTGGGAATGTAGATGCTCTGTGCAGTAAGATAATACATTAAAATATTGAACCTGAACTTCTTTGAGTATGATCCTTCCCCTAAGTAGTCTGAAGCATGCACATTGCCTGGAGAATTATACTGTTGTGGCAGGAATGCAAAGAGAAAGAGACAGGTTCAGTTTCTGAGTTCCAAATTGGCTCTCAAAGCCACAGCAGACATAATAGTCAGTACCAGGCGACCGCTGAACACTATCAGCCTCCTGTGCCAGGGAGCAGCATAGGAGGCAAGCCAAAGCGTGCAGTCCATCCATGCCATTTGAGCGAGCTCATTGTATTCCTGGGGCTGGAGAGCCTCATTAGCAGTTCTTGTTAATGCCAGGTGCATTTTCCCATCAAAACTGACTGAGCTCATCCAGGTAATGCCCACCTGTGCTTGGAGACTAAGTTGACAGCTAATTAAAGGAGCTCATGTAGACAGCCTCTCTTTTTCTTCCCTCTCTCACTCACCAGTTCAATCACCTACAATCCATATAGTGAAATACCATACTCAAAACAGAATGCAGAGTTCAAGGAAATGTAGAGTCAATAATCTAACAAAGAGATTGCAAGGAGTCAAGCATTTTGTCATTTTTAATGCGTTCACCTGGATGGACTCTCACATTAGCTGTCTCTCACCTAGAGGTCCCAATCTTTCTAGTGGATTTTATAGCTATAACGGATTGGCTGGACTGCTCTGCAGGTGGATCCTCTTCCCTGTCTCCTTGATCTCATCTGCTCCTCTCTACCTATTCTCTTCCCTACACACTACACTGGTTTTGTTGATATTCATTATGTGTTTCAGGACTTCTGAAGCTGCCCTTTAAGTGCAGGGAAATACCTCCCCCACGCATTTGTATGGCTTGTTCTTTTTCTGTGTTAAACTCAACAATGGCCTCCAACACCCACGTTCAAGTCATTGGAACCTGTGATTGTTACTTTACAAGGCAAACCAGATTTTTCAGATGTAATTAAATTCAGGCTCTCCAGATGATGTGATTATGCTTGATTAACTAGGTGGGCCTTAAATGTGGTCATTAGCATCCTTTAAGAGGAGGGTAGTTGGGGGAGGTCTCATGCAGAGGGCAATGTGACTACTGAAGCTCAATGCTGGATTGCTGGCCTTGCAGTCAGAGGAAGGAAGGCAGCTCCAGACGCCAGAAAAGGTGAGAAAACAGCTTCTCCCCAGGCCTTGAGAGCAAGGGTAGCCCTGCCTAGGCCTTCATACATTCCTGGTAAAGCTGGCTTCAGAATTCTTACATCCAGAGCTCTTAGAGAAGCAGTGTGGCACTGTTTGAAACCAACTTGGTGATAATTTGTTAAAACAGCAGTAGGAAACAAACATACCAATATTTGCTTAAATTTTAACCTGTCAGTGAGCCCTTCTCTGCCAACCTTATTTTAAATTGCAATCCTCTCCACTCAGTATTTTTTGTTGTTTTCAATTTTCTCCATAGCTCCTTTCATCATACATCTTCCTCATTTTTGCTTGTTAATGCTTTTTCCAAAAGAATGTTTGTTGTGTGAGGGTAGACTTTTTTGTCAGACTGCTTCACTAAGAAATTGCAGGAAATAACACATTCAACAAATTCGAAAAGTGGGTACCTTAGCACAGTGGGCATGCAAAAGGAAAGGAGCAGAGGACAGGACAGGAAGTTATGCAGGATATGATGGACTCAGGACTTGAGTGCAGGTGTTTCTCATATCCTAGCAAGAAGCGGGGCCTTGCCTGGAGGAACTTGTAACAAACGTTCCTGATGTAGCCAACCAAGGTGGGGTGGAAAGTGGAGACTAGTGCTCTGAACTAAAAAAAATTTCACTTTTCTTTCTCTATCTGGTTGAGACTTCTGGAAGAACAGACCAAGGTTGGGGAGGATTAAGATAAATCCTTTGGGACCCAGGGCAAAAGAAGTAACATAAATTTTGTCATCTTCCCTTTCTTTCTTTTTCTGAGGACAATGTAATCACATAAACACAATTTTCCTAATGAATAGTCAAGGCGTACAAGCTTTATTTCAAAGTAACAGAAGCAGCAAAAAATGTATTACTTTGATGGCTGGCACAGAATTCCTCCTAGGGAGAGAAGAGTCATGTTTGGTCATAAATATGGGAATGAGGGCCTTTGGGCATGAGCAGATGGTTTATGATGAAATAAAAGACTAGATAAACTCTGCAGCAGAAATGATCTGAGACCTTGGGTGGGAGGCATGGGTAAGTGAACTTGGTCTGGAGAGAAAGGGAGGCAGCAATGTGGTGTATAGCCAAAATTCTAGTAGAAAAAATTCTCTAGGGTAGTTTTAAGGCCAGGCAGGGGTGCCTAACAGTCAGGGTTGGGTTGTTTGCCCTGCTGTGCACCTAAGCAAATTTACTTCTCCACTTGCTATCTTGAAATGATTAAGTGAAATCTGAAATACACATGGCCTCAGGTTGGAGGAATAGGAGAATAAAGGCATCTTTCTGGATAAGACTCAGTGGGGATGGGGTGTAGAACAAGGAGCTGCACACTTAGCAGGTGTCACCTGGCATGGAGACTGAGAAAGTGAAATAGCTGGAAGATGTGCAAGCTTGGTCACCACATTTCTGGCCAAATAATCATTTGATACTTGAGAAATGCAAGCCAATTTAATGCAAATATTTTGAGTATTGCTACCACAGTCAGCTGGAGAAGTTGTCAAGGAGGTAGATATTTAGATATTTGGATTATAAGTTTAACTGGAAACATTTCTATTGTATTCCTTTACATGACTCCCCCCCCCCCCAAAAAAAAACCCTGAAAGAGAATGAAAGAAAGATTTTGACCTATATGGGAAGATACTCAGGGTGGAAGTCAAAAGGATTATGAAATCTTGCATTGGATATTTTGGTCTGTAAAACTAGGCTATGGCAAATTTGTTCTGGGCTCCTTTCTATGGTTCTGTGTACATGCTGTTACTTTTGCATTCATGCCCAGTGGTGTGTTCCCTGACACCTATATCAGTCAGAACCTGCCTTTCAAAACAGGTGCGGTGGAGAAGAGCTGGAGGTCTACACTGGAGTTTCACTTTGAAATGGGCTTTGAAATCAAACAAGTGTAAACCATATTAATCAAAATTGGCTCAAGGGAGATTTGCCTGGCGCACTGCAGAGAGCCATAATAAAATTAATTGCCAGTGGGTAGTTACACAGGAAATAGTGTTTACTTGTAAGACGACAGATAAATGGTAAAGCACATTAGGATTTGAAGCCCTTGATGGAGAAGGGCTGTCAGTGCAGCCATTTACATACCTTCCCTAATTGTCAGTGTCTTCTGAGCATCCTAGTAGGGTCTCTTCTGGGGCTGCCACAGACTGTCATTCAGACTATAAAATAAGCTAAGGCTTGGTATCCCTTCATTGTTTCAAACTAAAGACTAAATGTTTTTATAAGCAGTAGTACTAAGTATTATGCCTGGGATTTGGAACAGAGGTGGTCTTGGCTCTTTGAGTGTTCATTGGTTCATTCATTTGGCCAAGAGATTCTTTCTGCCGCCTTTGTAGCTGCCTTTGTTGTTGTTAGGCGCCGTCAAGACGGTATCCGACTCATAGCGACCCTACGTACAACAGGCGAAACACTATTGTCAGTGCTTCTCTGCTGTTCATAGGGTTTTCAATGGCAGATTAATTATTGGTAGCAGGTTGCCAGGTCCTTCTCTCAAGCCTGCAGTATCTGGTGTTCCCAGGTGGTCTCCCATCCAAGTACTAACCAGGCCCGACCCTGCTTAGCTTCCGAGATCTGACGGGATAGGATGCCACAGGGCAACAGCTGCAGGCTCTTATAGCTGCCTACTAATACATAATTCAAAAATGGTGTGTGTGCGTTTGTGAGAAGATTATATATATATATATATGTTTATATATGTTAAATTATATATAATATATTACATATTATATATAATGAGATTGTATATAAAATATTAAATTATATATAATTGTATAATATATAATATTATGTATATTATATGTATATGTATAATCACATAAATGATGGCACTCAACAACAACAACTAGGAGAAAAGGAAATCCTGCTTCAGAAAAAATCTAAACAAACAAAACTGGCTTTCCCCCCAGGATCCAAGATTAGGCCTCTTGGTTCATCCTCAGCTTTGCTGACTTCTCTGTTATGAGTCATTCCACTGGTCTCTCTACTTCTGCCTACACCACCAGTGGAAGTGTCTCCCACAGTACTATTTTTCTCTTCTTTTCTCCTTTTTCTTGAAAAACACACAGTGTCCTCTATCAGTGGTATTCTGTTGATGCCCAGATTTCTATCTTTAGTTCCAACCCTTTTTTGGGGAACTCTTTATATCTATATTCCCTCTGGGGAACACAGACCTCTTGGATATTTCCTGTTGTGTTGTTGTTAGATGTCATCAAGTTGGTGTCCCATTCATAGTGACCATATGTACAAAAGATGAAACACTATTTTCAGTGCTTCTCTGCTGTTCGTAAGGTTTTCAGTGGCTAATTGTCTTTGGGATTGGGCTACCTGGTCCTTTTCCTAAACTCACAGCACTTGGTATTCCCAGGCAGTCCCCCATCTAAGGACTAACCAATATTGACCCTGCTTAGCTTCTGAGATTGATGGGATCGGTTGCCACAGTGGTACAGCTGCAGGCTGGGTATTTCCTAGATCTTCTAAACTCATATTTTTGAAATTGAATTTATTAAATCTCCTTGTGTATATTTTCCATCTCTCCAAATCAGTACCCATCCTATTTTCTTTATCTCAAAATGCTTCTTCCGTATTTGTATTGTCTCAAGGCAAAAAACGAATGTTCACTCTTTCCTCCTCCTGCTGCTAGACACCCGTATCGTCTTCATCTACTTAGTTCCTCATTATATTTTACTTGTTCTCTTAAAATGACCTCCTATGAAGTTCCTCAGAAACATGTCTGTTAGATTTCAGAACTTCCTGATATGATTAGATGCCATTAGAATCATAGCTAAACTGAATCTCTTCATATAAAGTCATAAAATACTATTGGACCTAACAAAAACTCCAGAATTCTAAACAATTATATTGGATGTATGTGTCTAAGATGGAGGAAATTTCATTATTTCTTTATAGGTGAATCGGCCTGAAAACTAAATTTAGAAATTGCATATAGGAAAAATGAGACCAAAGTAAGAGGTTTCCTGGATAACTTCAATTTTTGTTATATGACTATAATATAAACATTCATTCTCCTTTGCTACTGCAAAATTAACTAGATGGTCATATTAAGGGCCATAGTGTCTTCCCCAGATATAGTTGAAGATTCAACATTTGACTCCCTGGACTCCCACACTGAGGATCCCATGCAGTTCCTTTTATCATTGACATGTGCTTTCCTAACTTAAGAATATAATGTGAGAATGTAGTACAGTGATAATTTACATGGGGTTAGATGTTAAGAACATCACTTGAAAATTACTATATATATAGTCAAAATTACCCTAAAAATGTATAAACAAGCTCCATAAAGTAAATGATTTTGGATGTGTTTAACTATTACTGTTTTCAGGAACTCATAGATACAATAAAGAATAAATATATAAAATAATTTCAGTACCATAATTTAATCATTGGAATCAGACTTCTTGCTCTCACTATGAGAGGTGTGCTAGAACTGATAGCCACTGAGGCTTCTAATGATTCGTGTCTCCTGTCACATACCCACTGTGGGCACTCACTCATTGAATGGAATAGTGAGCAGAGAGCCCTTGAACGTTTTTCTCTTTTTGTCTCATTGAATTGGCATAGAAAAATTTTCAGGAGCTGGGAGTATCTTAGTGATAGTGCGCTTGGCTAGCATGCATAAAGCCCTGAAAAAACCCTATACATTTAATTCATATAGGTTGTAATCAGGTAAAATTATAATATTTCTGGTATAGCAGTTATTCAGCAAATGTTGGGGAGAAGAACATAAAATATAGAGATGGATGACAATAGATAGATTCTCTCATAGAAGTGTACTGTTGAAAGAACATATAGTTTGGATTGACACAGAAATGGATTATAGCCCTAGGCTTACCACCACTTAAAATCAACATGACTCTTGAATCCCTTAAAATCTAATTATTTTCAAAGTGAGGAGAATAGTATATTGGAGATACTGGTACATTTTCACACCTATGGTAACAATACATATTTTTATCCTTGTCTCAGGAATTTTGTCAGAGGACTTATTCACAATTTTCTAAGTTCTTGTACTGTAAGGTAAATAATATATTTTGTGGATAGGAAAGCTATATGAATTTAATTGGAAATTCCAATTGATTGGTCTTTGTCAGTGTTCAGAATGAGATGGACTTTCAGTTTATCAATCTTATAAAGGCTTTTATTAACTTTATAGGAAAAAGATGATTTAATTGATTTGTAAATTTGTAAGGATTGAGGTGTGGAGGGGTGTGAGTTGTCTATAAAATAATAGATGAAAGGAGAATTACAAGTGAGAAGGAAATATCATATTGGTTGAACCAAGCTGCCAACTTGGGTTGCAGGTTGTAGAGAAACTAAATTTTATTCATGCTTCTAAGGATGTTGTCTATGTGACAAGATTTTGTAAGATTTTAAGATTTTTATTTTAAAATTAGCTGATTAAAAGTTTCTGAATGGATTTTAAGGAGCTGTTTATTATCAGTCTGTGAATCTGTTGAACTTGTGTATAAAGTTTTTGTATGAATGTACCCATGGGCATCTTTTCCAGGTAGAATAGCTATCCATTTCCTCACATTCTCAAAATACCCCTCAGGAAAACCATTTAAGGAACTTTGTTTTTGATAGAGGTACAGGAAGTCTGTCACAATGCATGAGTGTGTTGGGAAAAGTCCTATTAGAAAAACTTTGGAAGTGTTTGGAAGGCAGTAAATGAGTGGGAGCATTTATCTCAGATGGCCAGGCAAAAAGAAGACATAGCCTAATTAGACTAAGGGTTATCAGTTAGGATTACATTGTATGGATTATCTATCTGATAAGGTCAAGATTACCCTATCTGAAGAATGATGAGGAAATACCATCAAACTACAAGAAAAATTAATGCATGAGTTGATGTATTACTGAGTTAAATCAAATGATTGAAAGTTGAGGGTAAAACATCACAGTTCATCATACAGAAAACGCTTGACAGTGTTGCCTGTTGGACTAGAGCCACAAGGACAGACTTTGGACAAGTTTCCTATTGAGAAATAATTTACACAACAGATGAATCAAGCATAGCATATTTGTTTTCAAGTTTTTGTTTGGTTCTATGTGGGAAGTTTTTATTGATCTAATGGCATAGCGAAATATTTAACAGAAAAACAGTGTTATTTATTTAACAGTTTGTAGATACCAGAAGCTTAACTATGGAACTGTTGTGTCTACTTTCATAATCATTTACATTATAATCAGAGCTAACATTTATGTACTCTGTTGCTTACTGTGCTATGAAATGTGCAATTATTAGCAAACTTAATCCTTGTGAAAAGTTCATATGTAATATGTGCTATTATGCCAGTACTACGGAAAGGGAAACTGAGGCTGAGAATAGTTAATTTGAATATGGGGGCTGGGGTGTATCACTATAAAAATGGGAGGATGTGGCATTCCATTCCTGAAGCAATCCTGGAAAAAAACAAAAAAAAACAGCCATTGAAAAATGAAAAACGTATGAGGGTCTCTGAGTCAGATCTGACTCATGGCTCCTAACAACAATTGCCTAGTGTGGCACACACCTATGTCTGTGCATTGCTGAAACCCATTCTCCTATCTTCTTTCCAGGAGTGTACTTCCATTTTAGTTTTAAGAGCAGATTAACAAAGAATTAGGCTTAAGAGAACATGGCATCATCTCTTTCCTGAAAGAGGTGATTCAGGATGATGTACACTCTAAAAAGGAATAAAAAACATTGACTATGATTTGCATCAAGCCTCAAAAACATAGAAAAATAGGTTGGCAGAGCAGTCCAAGAGGAAAATTTACAGGGAAAGAAAGACACAGGAAATGAAGTACAGACGAAAAGTAAAAAGAGGAAAGGAAAGGCTGGCAAAAATAGATGAAGGCAAGTCAGAGAACAGACTACACACGCCTAGAGAACAGGAACACTTTCTCTTCATCATTCTCCACCTACGCAGGCACTTGAACAGAACCATGTGAAAATCTGTCCAGTACTGAGGAAGTGCCCACATTTTTCATCTCTTCTGGGTTGTCTATAGAGGATTATTCTAAAATTCAAAAAAACTTTCTTCCTCATGAGTTTTCTGAAGGTTCCTACTTTTACATATTTATTTTAATAAAATACTAAAATTTTATAAGCTCTTTAAGACAGTGACAAATTCTATTTTAAATTGTTATCCTACATATTCGTCTATGACATTTTTTGATTAGTTGTCTTTAACATTTCATCTTTTCAAATGAAATAATTTACATAATTCAAAATTGTAATTCCTTTTAAGTGTGATCATATATTTTTAATATTTCCAATACTAACCTATTTGTCAGTTAATAGTAATAATGGTAGCCTCTGAGCACTGACAGTAATCTGGTATTTTGCTAAAATTTTAAAACATATTAATGGTAGCCTCTGAGCACTGACAGTAATCTGGTATTTTGCTAAAATTTTAAAACATATTAATTTATTTAATCTCCCCAGTAATCCTGTAAGAAACATTGTAGCAGAGATAGGTACTCATCCACCAAGCTAGCTAGCTTCCTTCCTTTGCAATTCTGGCAAGTCTCTGCCACTGAGCCTCACTCCTGTCCCCTTTTTTATTTTGAGAATCAGTCTAAGTAGTTGAGACTACCTCTGGCCTTGAACTCAGAGATCCTCATGTCTTGGCCTCTTCTGAGTAACTGCAATTATATGCATGCAACCATGGTACCTAGCTTTTTTTTTTTCTATTTTTCTTTTATACTCTGTGACCCAAATTTTATCCAAGTGACCACATCCCAGGTAAAAGATTCCATTGCAAGCCTACCTTGTAACTTCATGGGGTAGTGTGCCTCAGTACTGGCAAATGAGATTTGTACAGAATTGCTGCATGGAACTTAGGTTGTTGGGAAAAGCTTCCTTTGATTCTACTTTTAACTCCTTTTTCCCCTTGTTATTGTCTGGAGTGTATGTATGATGCCTAAGGATTAAGTACCTAGCAAGGACACTGGTGACTCAAGGATGGAAACCAGTGTTGAGTTAAGGGGAACAGAAACATGGAAATAGCCTGGGTCCTGGAGCCATCCTACCCACTTTGGACTGCCTGAATTTTTACATCTTTTAGGAACCAGATATGTTTAAGCCATGGCTATTTTGGACAGTATTATATGCTCTCACCCAGAATTCTTAACTGGGACATGGTTATTGTTATGATCTCCATCTTTTTTGTGGACAAAGTATCTTGCAGCCATGGCATGTCACTTTTACTGGGGTTTAGCTCAGTTGGTAGAGTGCTACTTCACATCTCTGGACTTGAATTCAATCCCTAGCACTGCAAAAATGGGAGAAGGATGTGGCAGTTCACTCCCCAAAACAATCTCAAAACAACAAGCCATTGAAAACCCTATGAGGGTCGCCATGAGTCGGACTCAACTTGATGCCACGGAACTACAGTAATTAGTGTTTGGACTCAAATTGGGGTTTTTCTGACCCTAGAACCTTATTCTACTAAATTAATACTGATAATTTTATTGTGAATATTCAAATCATAGAATTCAACATAATTCAGTTTTATGGATGAAGAATCTTGAAGCTTAATCATGTTAGGTAACTTTTATTACAGCTGGTTATTAGGAGTGTATGGACTCAACCTAGGCTTTTTCTGACTCTGTTGTTGTTGTTGTTAGGTGCCGTCGAGTTGGTATCCGACTCATAGCGACCCTCATAGGGTTTTCAATGGCTGACTGTTTCGGGATTGCCTAGGGAGTGGATTACCATGTCCTTCTCCCATTTTTTGTGGTGCTCTACAGCCCAATAATATACTACTAAATTAATAGTGACAGAATAACTTTATTATGAATATCCTTATTGTGAAATTCAACATAATTGTTTTCCAAGCGGCAATAGAAATGCATAGTGTTAGAGCCCAAGACCTAGTCAAGCCAAGGTCATGGATACCTTTCCCAAAGGAGTCAAATTTGTTTCTATATCTATAATCTGCTGATGCTTCTGGCTACCTCTCTTATCTCCTGCCACACATTGCCCAGTAATCATATAGGAATCTGAATTAGTATGTGTACAACTCTTCTTTGCCCATGAGAAACAACATATAGAGTACTGCCCAGGATACTGTTGCATGTATGTGGTTGTGCAAAACACCTGTATCTTAGGCCAATCAGTTCACCTGCTACAGTCCACTTTTCCTTCTTGCTGTCCTTCTTAACAACCACAAATAGTTACTTCAAGATCTGCCCTGATGTTCCCCCTTCCCAAACTGATTGGCCCAATGGCAGCAACTAAGAAAAGCCAAATCCTCCCCAGACCAGGTAGAGTCAATCAGATTGTCCATGATGACCACCCGGACCATGGTTGGGTGGGCTTCAGACTTGAAGTCATGTGTATTTTGGGTCAGGAGGAAATGTTTTAAGCAGGCAAAACAAGCTGATAGAAGAATTAAGTAGGGCTATCAAAAGAATTTAGACAACACACAGTTGTACTCATCTAATTCTCATAGTACCACTTGCCTGTTTATCTTGCTTATTCTTTAAGATTTCAATCTCAGCATCATTTTTTCTTAAGACTCCTTCAGTTTTCTCCCAAAGTCAATTAGGTACTCCTGATTTTAACAGTTTTATAATTTTAAAATATCAGTAACTGGTGTAATGTCTGTGCTCCCCACTAAGGTATATGAGGCAAGAGGGAAGAGACAACTTGTATTTTCTGCTGCTTAGAGAGTGACTGGCAAATAGAAGTTACTCAGTGCAAATGTATAGGATACTCTATGATCTAAGAGAAAGAGCTAGTTGTCTTAATCTTTGAGGCAAATGCCCAGCCTGTTGGCATAAGCCTGTAATCCCAGCAGCTCGGGAGGTGAAGGCAGGAGGATCACAAGTTTGAGACCAGAGGCAGTCTGCATAATTTAGCGAGACCCTGTTCCAAAAGGTTAAAAAAAGCCTGGGCGTGCAGCTCAGTGGTCCAGTACTTGCAAAGCACGCAAGGGCAAGACCTGGGGTTCAGGTTCAACCCCTACTACCGCCAAAAAAAAAAAAAAAAGGACCCAAATTGCAAATTCCTGCCAGGGACACAGTTACTTTGAATTCCATTTAAGTGTCCAATAAATTAGTATGCTTATTTTTTACAACATGATAATAACCTCATTTTTAATTTCTTGGTTTTGATTGAATCTATTTCTGTTCCTTGGAAACAAAAGAAGTATAATTAGATAGAATGTGTATAAAGAAGGTGGGTTAGGTGAACAGAGAAAGGAAAGACCAATGATTTAGGAAGGTAGAAATTGCATTTTGTGAAATAATAATGGATGTTCAATTCGTTCATTGCTATGTCTTCTCAAAATGAATCTAATTATGATTCTTATGATAATATTAAAATCAAACCCTTATTTTGACCAGCAATTGTTTTAAGAATGTCCTTTGACATATCAGTTTTTAGTAAGTAGTGAAGTTCAAAATGAAGAATGATGCAGATTTTCTTCAGTGACTTTTTTTTTTTTTTTAATTCAAAGAAGTTTAATGGTTAGCTTTGCCAGAGGTGAGTAAAGAAAACTTATGGGAAAGGTTGGTTTCTTTTATTTATTTATTTATTTATTTATTTATTTTTTGAAAAGCTCATTTGGATGACTGGCATGTCCATTAGAACCTCCTGATTGAGGAAAATAATGGTTTAAAAACCTTCTGTTCAAACTATCAACTCAAATGCAAATTTCCACTGTACTCTGTGATTTCATTTACATGTAAATTATAAACAATAAAAATCATAAAGCATGCTGACAGGCAGGAATAAACAGGATTGTGTCTAGCACTTTTGGAAAGAGGTGGTTGCCTAGGACAATTTAAGCTAAGAGATGCCACGTCATTGCTTTCCTTGAAATCGTGCTTCATAGGTGACAGATGGCACGAAATCAATAGCTGATCAGAGAATAGCACTTGGCATTTCATCCTGTGAGTGGGAGGAAAGGAGTGTTTCAATTTTAAGGGAAAAACATAGTGCACAAACAGGATTGGCATACAAAGACTGAGAAGACTGCAAAGGGAAAGAGCTACTTTATATCCATGGCCAGAAAAACCAGTGAACAGAAATCTGCCTTGTAGCTTATCAGAGTTCAAATCAAAATGATGCTTTTATTTGTACTTGTTACCCAAGGATTTGCCTGCAGCCACTGTGGTGTCCAGTCTCATCAGATCCCCTATGCTAAGCAGGGTCTGGCCTGGTTAGTACTTGGATTGGAGACTGCCTGGGAGCACCTGGTGCTGCAGGCTTGGGCGATGGACCTAGCAACCCACTCCCAAAAAACAGCCATTGAAAACCCTATGAGTAGCAGAGAAGCACTAACAATAGTGTTTCACCTGTTGTACCTAGGGTCACTGAGTCAGACACCAACTCGACAGGTAACACCCAACCACCACCACCACCCTAGGATTTACTGTTTAATTTCCAATCACAGATGTTACTGGTTAAATATTGTGTGCTTTGAGTAAGTTCACATGACCATTTCTTCATGTGATATCATGTATGGTAGAAAATTCAAGGGCTGATGAGACAATTGGTGCTCAATTCCCATCAAGGTACCTGATTGTATTTTACCAGGCTTTTCATAGGTCACATGTCATCAGAAGACAAATCCCATGCTTTCTCTGCTCTGTCCTCCTCCTCTATCAGGCTATTTATGCTAAGTTGATGTGGAGCAGGGCCCTCAGTTCTCTTGCACTGGTACCACTAACTGCCCTTAGGCACTTGCCTGGATCTAGGTTCTCCCCTGTGTACTCTGGGCCCAATGTGGCAGTGCTACCTCATGATCTTCTGTGAGGGCCACTAAGGATGATTGCTAGGCAGCAAAGACACAAGTCCACTCAGATGGTTGATTCCTATAACATTAAAATCAAACTTCCTGTGACCAGCAGTTATTGTAAGAGTATCCTTTGATGCAACACAATTTTTAAAGAGGGAGTCCCGACATGGCTAATGGGCTCACCCAAGCAAGTGTGTGCTAGTGATTTTTGAACTACCAAGAAGGGCAGACCTTAGTTGATACTAAGGATAAAGATCCCAAAGTCCAGCAGTTCTTATATAAATAAGGAGCACTTCATGCAAAAAAACTTTGAATTTGTTTGGCATATAGCTTATGAAGATACCATTCATTACACTTCAAAATATCCAAGGCAAACCACATTTCCACTCTAAGAAATATATCAAGGAGCTGCATTTGCCTGTGACCAAAACCAAGAAAAAGATGAGTACACTATACATGCACACACACCTTTGTGTGTGAGTGTGTTTTTGTTATTGCTGCTTTTTCCTTCCCTCTGAAAAGCTTTCCCATAAAATCTTCTAAAGCCATTAAGTCTGTTGACAGCATTGGAGAGAAGTTTAGAGGAAAGCAGTATAAATTACTAGAGCTGTTGGTCATAATGTGGGGCCAGGGCCAGATCATGTTAAAACTTTTAGCTTTTGTTTGGGGAATCAATGAAAATGCTGGTCTGACCAGTAATGTTATCCAGAAACAACGTGTATCGTTTTGGGTTGAATCTGCCCTGCTAATAGGTCTTTCCATTATTTGCCTCACTATCAGACCTGACCTCACTTCTAGCTAATATGGGAAATAGAAATTCTGTAAAAATGCCTGCCTAGAGTTGAATTTCATATGGGGTTGGGTGTGTTTATCTATTTTTAAGACAGTCTCTGTGTCTACAAGGCTGGATGCATATTATCTATGTAGCCAAAGCTGGTCTCAAAGTCACGATGGCCCTGCCACAACCACTCAAGTGCTGGTATTACAGGTGTCCTCCGCCACACTTGGCTGAGACTAGGTTATAAATATGGAGTTTCAAATGAAATTTTCACATATTCACATTTGGCCAAAAGCATCCTTGAAATTTTTAATCAGTCAACTTAAACCTCATTGTCCTTTAGTAATAAACAGCCCCCAAATTTCAGTAGCTTAAGCACAAAGGTTTCTATCTTTTTCATGTTGAGTGTTAGCTGCTGTTGTACCCAACCTTTTTAGCACCACGGACTGCTTTCATGGAAGGCAATCTAATGTCAGTACTGATTTGATGGGAGGTGTTGCTCAGGCAGTAATGCAAGTGATGGGGAACAGCTGTAAATACAGATGAAACTTTGTTCATTTTCCTGCTGCTCATCTTCTGCAAGCCCCAGGGATAGGGACCTTGGTTAGTTGGATTTAGCTGCCAAAAATTCTGAGGATCAACCTTGATGTCTCCTCCTTCCTTATCATGCAATATCATTTGTTTTTCATCTCACTGCTCCCCTAGTATTGTGTTGGTGCACAGTGCCAATGTCTTTCTGAAGAGGACAATTCTCCTTAAAATCTATTTCTGCTGTTTCCCCTCCAATCAGTTCTCCACACAGTACTAAGGGAGATTTTCTTAGGTATATCTGTAATGGTATCTCTCCATTTAAAACCTTGCATAACTCTTAGGCAGAAAGCTTTAAGATTTCTACTGAAGCTGTGCTCCATTCAGCCCCTCCAAGCCTCATGTTATGTTTCTTGTCCTTGTTCCCTACCTTAGCCACAGTGACTTTCATTCTACTTCGGAAGCTCTTTCTACTGTCTCTTTCCTCAGGGCATTCACACCCAGTGCCTATCAAGCCTGAATCATGATTTTCCTTTGTCTTTTCACCTACCCCATCCATTTTTTGATCCATATTAACTCAGAAATCCTCAGATGAAAAGTCAGTTTCTTAGGAAATCCTTCCTGCTCTTCTAGATCAAATGCCTTTGTTAATTTCTACTGGGGGAGTCTTATGATTTTTCTCTGGTAGCATGTAGACAAGAGAAATACATTTAAGTAGCTTTGGAAATTTGTTGGAGAGCTGGGTGCGGTGTCACACACTGGTAATCCCAGCGGCTTGGGAGGTGGAGGCAGGAGGATTGCAAGTTCGAGACCAGGGTCACTGTGTGTAATTTAGCGAGACCCTGTCTCAAAAAAAAAAGTAAAAAATGGGTGGGGGTGCAGGTCAGTGGTCCAGTACTTGCAAAGCATGCAAGTGCGAGGCCCTGGGTTCAAACCCCAGTACCACAAAAAAAAAAAAAAAAGAAAAGAAAGAAAAAGGAAATTTGTTGGATGTATGAGTGTGGGAAGTTGTAGTTTGTTTTGTTTTTTGGTAGTACTTGGGGATTGAACTCAGGACCTTGCACATACTGCGCAAGTGCCCTACCACTGAGCTGCATCTCCAACTCATCTTTTTTTTTATTCTGAGACAGGGTCTCACTAAATTTCACAGCCTGTCCCTGACCTTAAACCACAATCCTCCTGCCTCCGCCACCAGAGTCACTTGGATTATAGGCGTGAGCCACCATGCCTGACTTTTTTTTTTTTCCATGAATTGAAATGGAAAATAGGGGCAGAGAGGCCCTCTTAATCCCCTTTAAACCACTGTCACTTTGGATATAAAGGTCTTACTTGTTGTTGTTGTTGTTAGGTGCCGTCGAGTCGGTATCCGACTCATAGCGACCCTCATAGGGTTTTCAATGACTGTTTCGGGATTGCTTTGGGAGTGGATTGCCAGGTCCTTCTCCCAGAGGGACCTCAAAGGCTGCAGCGCAGTGCGCTACCCACTGAGCTAAATCCCAGCCCAAAAGGTCTTACTTAATAACTGCAAATATTTAGTGGAATCACAGATGTAAACATGGACCATTATATTTACTGCAAAATCTTTTGGAAGAGCAATTTGGAAACAATTAAGACATGACAGTAAAAACAAATAATTTGTAAGGAGGCATTTTCTCCGGTCTTGATAATGCTTCTCTGTTCAGTAACAGCGGACAAATTAAAACAGATTTAATTTTGTGGAAACCCAGCATCTCCTGGGCTTGTTACTAGCTTATGATAGGAATCATCTAGGTATACTATGAATTGTCTAAGCTAAAGAACCAAGTGGAAAGACATTCTTGGCTAAGTTTCTATGTACACAGGTACATCAAACTCCGTTAACCATTAGCATGGACTTTTTCATATGCTTCCTATACGGCTTCATTGATTTTAACCAAGATTTATAAGTGTACTTTGTGAGCATTTTCTATGCTTACACTTCTGTTTCCAAGCAACAGACCCTTCCTCAAGCTTGAATTAATAAAAAAAAAAAAAAAAAAAAAAAAAAAAAACTTTTAAAACAACAGAAATTTATTCTGTCATAGTTCTGGAGGCTAGAAGTCCAAAGTAATTTTTTAAAAATAGAATATTTTAATATATACTAGAAATGTCATATGAACTGCCATCAACTAATGTTTATACTTTTTCCTAAGTCCTTCTCTTTGGTTTCATTTTTAACCAGGTTTCATTTTTAACCAGCAGAGACACCAAGAAGTATTTTTTTCACTGTATCTTTATTGGACAGTAATGTTTTTTTAAACCAATGTAAAAATAGTGAAACTCATGAACACACTTTCTACTTCTCAGAAATTAGTACATGCTAAGTCATGGCAGTTGTTGTGGTAAGGTGTCATTGAGTCAGATCAGACTCATAGTAACCCTATATACAACAGAATGAAACACTCCCAGCACCATGCCATGCCTAGCACTGTCAATGCTTCTCTGCTAGACATGGCAGTAGAAAGAAGAAAAAGCAAACCAGAGAATTAATTACATCTTCAAAGCCTACATCTTCAAATTTTCATGTCCTATAGGAAGGGGGACAGCCATTTAAGGGCACATCCTGCTAACAAGTAAAGAAGATACATACTCAACCTATATTGGCATTTTACTTGAGAGTTCTTTTCTCCAAATGATTCTTGTGTTAAAAATCCCTCCATATATGCATTCTTCTTTGTCTTAAATATGCAGTTGACTAACTTTATAGGAATATAAGCAGAATGTTCTTATGAAGCAACATGGCTAAAGCCTAAAAAGTAGTAATTGGTGCTTAAATTCAAGCAGCTGTCTTTCTGCAGATAGCCTAGGCCCCAGAGAATCTGTCAAATGGAGCACTCAGGCTTCCTTCAAAGTATCTTCCAACTATACTTTCCCCAGAGGTTAGAAATGGTTTCCTTAAGTTAACCTCCTATTTCAGAATGAAAAATATATGTGAGAAGCTTCTCATATAAAATGCTATATTTTTTCTAGGGCCAAAGCAGTACTGGCTTAAGTATTAGCTCTGGAGTTTGTATCTGTCCTCTGATGGTAGACAGACTTCAGCTCTTAAACCCAACAAGTGGCAGCGTTAACTGTACTATTACCCCCTTTTTTATTATAAAATGTTTGTAAGAAAACTCATAACACTCTTCCTAGGATGCATTTTTTTCCTGCCTTTTGACAGACAAAAAATGCTTTTCATATTATATAAATCATGTTTGGTTGCCACTAGGTGTTAAAACCACATTGATTTAGGAAAGGGTTTCAGAGAGTCATAGGATTTGAAGAGATACATTCCATTTTACTGTCCTAAAGTGAGATTACAGATTACTGCACTGAGTTGATAAAGTCTCTCCTGCTTTAAAGATTATCCGTGGAAGCTCTTCTTAAAACAACCCCTAAAACTTGACCTATACCAGTGCATGGTCTGAGGACCAGTGGGATCAGTATTGCTTGAGTTTTAGAAATGCAAAACCTGTGATCCTGGGCTGGAATTCCTGTTTGAATAAGTCTTCCAGGTGACTATTAAATCTGCTGACATTTGAGAAGCTTTAAGCTATATAAAAGAACCATCTGTGCTGAATGGTTCAGCACAGAACATAGAACACAGAGCATAGAACTTGAAGTCATACTGCTTAAGTTCAAATCTGTTTGGGAGTCTTATTAAATAGTGTGAATTTGAGTAAGTTACCCCTCTGTGCTCAGATTTTTCTCATTTGTAAAAATAGGATAAAAGCACACATAGTCATACACTTAATCTCGGGGTTAAAGGGTTAGTACACATAACACATTTAACAGTGTACTTGGTACACAGTAAGCACTGTCACTTTCTATTTGAAACTGCTTAGATGAAAATCTCTGGCAACATTTCTGTGTTCACAAACATCTGTAGGGTATTAAGTCAATCTAAGACTTTATTAAAAATCCAAAGAAACCAGACCACTAGTTGAGGTAGAAGTAATGTTTTATTACTTATTCTAATCCAAGAAGGCTTCGTAGCCAGGTTCCATGGCCCATGCCTGTAATCCAAGCTATTCAGGAGACTGAGGCAGGAGGATTTGGAGTTTGAGGACACAGGCAGTCTGTGCGATTCAGCAAGACTGAATTTCAAAATAAAAATTAAAAAGGGGATTGGAGTGCAGCTCCGTGGTGATAGAGCACTTGCCTAGCGTGTGCGAGGCCCTGGGTTCAACCCCTCGGTACTGGGAGAAAGAAATTGCTTTGCTTGGCATCTCCTAAAATTCACGTGGATTTGGGGGTCAGGGGACCTTGAGAAAGGAAGATAAGAGGAAACATAATGTTACAGACTTTCTTTGGGGCTCAAAGTTTGAGCACAAATTCTCTAACTTATTAGCTATCAGACTTAAATTGCCCTTTCCCGTGATGGCAAGTGCATCCTAAAAAAAGATACTGTTTATCTTTTAGGTTGCAAAGATTTTTCTCCTGTGTTTTCTTCTAATAATATTACAACTCTTTTAGGCCTATAATCCATCTTGAATTTACTTTTGTCTGGGGTGAGATGTAAATTATTACTTATGATTTTTTCCTATGAAAATTTAGTTCTAGTACAATTTGCAAAATTTGTAGAGTTATCTTTTCCTCTCTGAATTAAGTTTTGCCCACTCAGCTAGCTACATGCATTGTTCAATTTTTGAACTTTGTTCCAATTATTGTATATCTACCTCAGAGGAACAACTATTGATTGGCTTTATAATAAATTTTGAAACTCAGTAGCATATAAGGTCTGGGATTTAGCTCAGTTGGTAGAGTGCTTCTCTGCAGTCTCTGAGGTCCCAGGTTCAATTCCTAGCACTGAAAAAATGGAGAAGGATGTGGCAATCCACTCCAAGGCAATCTCAAAACAATCAGCCGTTGAAAAACCTGTGAAGGTCACTATGAGTCAGGCACAACTCAAGAACTTAAGGGCACCTAACAATAGCATATGTCCTCCAACTTTGTTCTTTAATATGATTTTGGTTACCTCATGGACCTTGTATTTTCATGTAAATTTTACAATGGTCCATTTTCTTTCAAAAATTGCCTACTTGGATTTGATTTGGTTTACACTGAAACTGCAGATCAGTGTGGGTCAAACTGATAACAATTTCTTTTCCCTCCTAATCCAATAACATGGAAAACAACTCCATCTTATTTTCTCAGCAGTGTTTTATATTTATCAATGTACATTTATTTCATATATCTTTCCCATATATTTAATATTTGAAGCACTACATAAATTTAAAATTTTTATGTGTATATATGCATATGTGTATATAATATATCTATTTTGGGGGTAGACTCCTGGGGGTTGAACCCAGGGCCTCCCACTTGCATGCTTTGCAAGTTCTGGACCACTGAGCTGCACCCCAGCCCCCCCCCCCCCCCTTTTTTTTTTACTTTTTTGAGACAGGGTCTAAGTTATGCAGACTGCCTCTGGTTTTGAACCTGCGATCCTCCATCCTCCTGCCTCTGCATCCCAAGCCGCTGGGATTATAGGCATTCACCACCACACCCAGCATATCTATATATTTTTTTTGTAATACTGGGTCTTGACCCCAGGTTCTCACACAGGCTTTACAAGTGCTCTACCACTGGGCTGCACCTCTAGCCCATTTTTTACTTTTTTCATTTTTGAGACAGCATCTCCCTAAATTACTCAGGCCGCCTCTGGCCTTGAACTTGTTATTCTCTTGCCTCCGCCTTCCGGATCACTGGGATTATAGGCATGACCTGTCATGCCCAGCCACAGTTGATTTTTGTATTCATTCTCTACCTTCATGAACTCTTATTAAAGTAAATGTTTTCGTTTTTTATGGTTTGTTTTTGTTTTTGTAGTTTACTGAGGAATTTCTGTAACTCCAAAAATTCTATAAAAATACAATTGTTTTCTTGTATGTGATTTTTCCTGGCTTATTGCACTGGCTAGTACCTTTAGTACAATGATAAATGAAATGGCAAGTGTGAACAAAATTTCACTATTAAGCATGCTGTTAGGTCTAAACTTTTAAAAAGATAGCCTGTATCTGGTTAAGGGGATTATCTTTTGTTCCTAGTGAAGACTTGTTAGGTACTGTAGAGACAGGTTTGACTCGTAGTGACTGTAAGTATAGCAGAGTGAAACACTACCCAACACTGTGCCATGCACATTATCTTTTAATCTTTGAGCCCAATGTTGTGGTCACTATGTTTCTTATTTTGAGTCATGCCACATCAGAAAAAGGAGGTCTTAGGGACTTTACTGCATCCCTGTCATTAAGGTTGACTGTACTGTGAGAAGTACTTTGAGAAGGCAACTCTTCCCCATTCGTTTCATGGGTGCTTTCCAGTCTAGGGGGCTCATTTTCTGGCACGATATTTAACAATGCTCCTCTGCTATTCATAAGGTTTTCAGTGGCTAATGTTTTTGAAAGTGGTTTGTCGGGTCTTTCTCCCTAATCTGGCTTAGTCTCAAAGCTCAGCTAAAACCTGTCTACCATGAGTGGCCCCACTGGTATCTGAAATACTGGTGACATAACTTTGAGCATCACAGCAACATGCAAGCCCTACAGCATGACAAGCTGACAGATCTGGGGGAAGTAGCCTTGGATTTATTTTTTCTTTTTTTCTTTTCTTTTCTTTTCTTTCTTTTTTTTTTTTTTTTTTTTTTTTTTTTTTTTTTTTTTTTTTTTTTTTTTTTTTTTTTTTTTTTTTTTTTTTTTTTTTTTTTTTTTTTTGTGGTGCTGAGGATTGAACCGAGGTCCTCAGAGTGTGGAGCAGCACTCTACCAATTGAGCTAAATCCCAGAGAAGACAATTTAACATAAATTCTTTTCTGAAATATTTTTTCCGCACTGAGATAATTTTAGCCGTTTTCTCCTCTGTTCTGAAAACATGACAAAATACATTGATTTTCAATGTTAAAATAACCTTTTATTTCTGTGATAAACTTGACTTTTTCATGCCAAAACTTGTACTGCTATATGTTAACATTTTGGTAGTCTATAAAAAAATTTCTTATTTCCTTTTAAATGAATGTTAGTTGAAAGGGTGGATTTTCCCTTTTGGAAGAAAAAATTCTTCAAAACAAGTGCAATCAGAAGTCAAGAAATATGAAAGTTGGTAGCATTATCTACTGTATTCTTAAGTAGTAGTGATTAAAATAGTCTCTGCTGACATAGGTTGCATCCACTCCTTGCTCTTTCACAGACAGAAAATCAAATGAAAACAAAGGACCTCTGACTTGTAGGCATATAACTTTCAATTACTTCACAACCAGTTGTGATAAACTAAGTCATTGGAGTTGATAATGACAATTTCTGATAAGAATCATATATACATGCCACAAAAGTATTTGTAAATTCATAATCAGTATGGTTTGGGGAAAATATAATTTTGATATTACAAGAGAATTTGACATACTGGTATTACATATTAAAATTCTCTATTAAAGTTTTATGTAAAAAAAAAACAAACTATCATCTTTCTCTGTCAAGTCATTAAAAACAAACAAATCAACAACAAACTCTGGATAGGTAACAAACTGAACAGCACAACATTCCAAAAGCACATATCCCTTCAGACTGACAAAACTTTATCTGTGTATTGCCTTAGGTTTCCTGATTTCATATTTCTCTTGCCATTAAAAATGGATCCTTGAGTTCTTTGTAAATTCTAGAAATTAGTCCTCTGTCAGATGTGTAGTATGCAAAGATTTTCTCCTGCTCAATGGGATTTTCCTTAACTCTGATTGTTTCGTTTACTGTACAGAAGTTTTAATTCCATGTAATCCCATTTGTCAATTCTTTGTGTGATTTCCTGAGTGATTGGAGTCTTGTTAAGGAAATACTTGCCTATGTCTATGTGTGGGGGGCTGGGATTTAGCTCAGTTGGTAGAGCACTGGACTGCAGTCTCTGAAGTCCCGAGTTCAATTCCCAGCACCGCAAAAATGGGAGAAGGGCCTGGTAATCCACTCCCAAGGCAATCCCGAAACAGTCAGCCATTGAAAACCCTATGAGGGTTGCTATGAGTTGGATACCGACTCGACGGCACCTAACATAACATGTGTGGGACCATGTTTCCTCTTTTCTAGTAGTTTTAAGATTTCTGGTTTTATGTTGAGGTCTTTTAACCATTTCGAGTAAACTCTTGTACAAATTGAGAGGTATTGGTGTTTTTCATTTTCCTGCATATGAATATCCAATTTTCCCAGCACTATTTGTTAAAGAGGCTATCTTTTCTCCGTTTTGCATTCTTAGCCCCTTTGTCAAAGATCAGTTGGCCGAAGTTGCCTGGATGTATCTCTGGAACTTCAATTCTGTTCCATTGGGTTTCAAGCCTATTTTTGTGCCAGTACCAAGCTGTTTTTGCTAGTAAGGTGTTTAGAGTCAGGTATTGTGATATTGCCTGCACTGGTTTTGCAGCTTAAGATTGTTTTGGTTATATGGGGTCTTTTGTGTATCTACATGAATTTTTGGATTATTTTTTCTATTTCTGCAAAATCTGTAATTGGGATTTTAATGGGAATTTCACTAAGTGTATAAATTGATTTTGGTAGTATAGCCATTATTACATTATTGATTCTTGAAATCCATGAGCAGGAGAGGACCTTTGATCTTCTAGTATTCTGTGATTTCTTTTAATATTTTGAAGTTTTCTTTGTAGAGATCGTCAGGGTATTTTAGATTATTTCCTAAGTATTTAAGCTTTTGATAGGCTATTTTGAAAGGGATTGTTGCCTTAACTTCCTTTTATTCCTACTGACAATTGATGTAAAGAAGGCTACTGATTATTTTAGTGTTAACTTTGTATCCTGCTACATAAGAAAGGAAATCCCAAGACAACAAAATACACAATACACAAGTGGACAAAGGATATGGACAGTTCTCAAGTGAAGAAGTTCATAGGGCTAAGAAATATGAAAAAATTCTCAATATCCCTAGCCATTAGGGAAATACATATCAAAAAAACTCAGATTCCACCTAACTCCAGTAAGAATTGCCAAGATCAACAAAACAAAACAAATGTTGGCTAGGATGTGGAGAAAAAGGAACTCTTACACTGTTGATAGGACTATAAATTTATTCAACCACTCTTGAAATCAATCTGAAATTCCTCAGAAAACTAACAAAGAACTGCCATATAACACATCTACTGGGAATGTACCCAAAGGGAGACAAGTCATCACACCAGAGACACCTGCATCTCCCTAGTCAATGCAGCACTCTTCACAATAGCAAGGATAAGGAAAAAATCAAGATGCCCATCAACAGAAGAATTAATAAAAAAACTGATACATATACAAAACAGAATATTACTCAGCAATAAAAAAAATATCATTTGCAGCAAAACAGATGGCACTGGAGAATATCATCTTAAATGAATGAACACCAGCTCTGAAAGCAAAATATGATATATTCTTACTAATGTGGGACCTGAATCTTAAAGGCATAAGAAAAAATACATATTCATATGTGGGAGCTGAATCTCAATGGAATAAAAAAACTTGTTCATTATATATATCCACTTTTGTACAATTATACTCAGTGAAGAAGGGAAAATATAAAGAATAGCAAGGAGGAAGGGGACTAGCAAAGGGACGTAAAGATTATGGAAGGTGGGATTAAGGAGGAGGAACAATGTATAGGGACAAAGGGGGAGAGGATAATCTCAGTGTAAATGGGGGAACTTCATGAGTACATGGGAAAATGGGAATATAACCGAAATATGTATACTAAGTATACTGCATATTAGTCAAAAGGTCCCATAAACCTCATAAGTTGTTGAAAGTGTAACCAAAAGTGATGTAATAGTTGCCTAATGTAAAAAACAAATGGTGTATTACTCTACTCCACCACCACTTACCAGTAAAGGGAAAAAAATAAAAATAAATGGAAGAATTTAAAAAGGTAACTTTAAGGAAAATAAAAATGTTGACTTTAAAATAAATGTAGCCTAATATGACTTATTCTATGTGTTTATAAATCACTGCTTTAAATTTTGGTTATAAAATTTTTATTCAGAACAAAATATCACAACTGTCTGTAATCAAAGTAATACCAGATTAGAAATGCTATGACAGAAGTGACTGTCTTTTATTGTTGGTTCAGCATGTAGCACATTGTCTGGCACATAGTGGAATTATAAGTATTTGTCAAGAAATGGAAAAAACAATTTTGTCTTGATAGAAACAAATCATTTTGTTTTCCAAATTCCAAGCTCTCAGTATTTCTCCCAATCACTATAATTCTATTTTTAAACATTTGCAACATTTCTGAGGCATGTGCATGAAGGCATAATTAATCTGGTAAATATTCATGTGATTACCTTCAAAATTATAAAGTTATAAAATAAACATTATAGATAGAATTGAAATTGAGCTGTGTTAAATTAATTTCATTTAGAAATAGAGCACCGCTCTGCAGTCTGAGTTTCCCAGTCTGATTCCGAGCACCACGAAAATGGGAGAAGGACGTGGCAATCCACTCCAGAGGCAATCCTGAAACAATCAGCCATTGAAAGCTCTATAAGGGTTGCTATGAGTTGGACAAGGCACCTAACAACATATCTACATATGCAGATACCTATAAACAATTGTTGTTATTAGGTGCCATTGAGTCAGTGTCCAACTCATAGTGACCCCAGGTATAACAAGGGAGACACTATTATCAGTGCTTCTCTGCTATTCATAGGGTTTTCAATGGCGGATTATTTTTTTGGGGGGAGTGGGTTTTCGGATCCTTCTACCAAACCTACAGTATCTGGTGTTCCCAGGTGGTCTCCCATTAAAGTACTAACCAGGCCTGACCCTGTTTAACTTCTGAGATCTATTGGGATTGCATGTCACAGTGCTATGACTGCAGGCATAAATATATAAGCAATATTATGATATATTTTCTTAATTCTATATAAATGCTATCAAACTGTGCAACCCTCAAACAACTTGCTCTTATGTTTTTTACCCTTAATATATTTGTGATATTTATTTGTATTTACAAGCATGGGTTTACTTTTATAGGTACATATAATTTCTTTGTAAAGGTATTTCAAATAAATTAAATATATTTTACCTGATACATAACAGAAATGGTACATATTAACAGGATATTTTGGTACATGTATACATTATAAAATGTTTAAATCAGGTTAATGTATCTTATCATTTGATCATTATTTAATTTTTAAATTTTTTTCAAATTTCTTTGCCTTATCTATTGCAAAGATAATTTTTTCTTTAGCACAGTTACAATTTCAAACATTAGATCTAGATAAACCCAAACTATATATATTATGTACCTTGCTATATTTTCCTTCCCAATATTTTTAGGATTATTATATCTATTTTACTAACATAATTCTTAGATTTTTCTTTCCTCATTCATATTAATACATGTATTAGGTTTTTTCTTGCCATACAACCATGCAATAATTACAATTATAGGAATCCTTTTCTATCAATTTTTAATATGCACCTGAAAATATATTGGGCAAAAGGTCTATGTTGTTGTTGTTGATAGGTGCCTTTGAGTCAGATCCTACCAGCAACCCTGTGTAAAACAGAATGAAACACTCCGTGATTCTGTGCCAGGCACATGGTCTTATTTATGTTTAGGCTCATTGTTGTAGATACTGTGTCAGTCCATCTGGTGGAGAGTTTTCCTTTCTTTTTCTTTTTTATTGATCTGCCACTCTCACAAACATGTTTTTCTCTTGTGATTGGCCCGTCCTGACTTGTTGTTGTTGTTGTTGTTAGGTGCCGTTGAGTCAGTATCCGACTCATAGCAACCCTCATAGGGTTTTCAATGGCTGAGTGTTTCGGGATTGCCTTGGGAGTGGATTGCCAGGCCCTACTCCCATTTTTGCAGTGCTGGGAATTGAACTCGGGACCTCAGAGACTGCAGCACAGCGCTCTACCCACTGAGCTAAATCCCAGCCCATCCCTCCTGACTAGATGTCCAAAATAAGACGCAATCTAGCCATCCTTGCTTCCAAGGAGCACTCAGGTTGCCCTTCTAGGACAGATCTGTTGGTTTGGGGGAGTCCATGGTATAGTCAATATTTGACTCTAGTACCATAATACAAAGGCATCAATTGTTCTGTCTCCCTTATTCAATGTCCAGCTTTCACAATCATATGTGACTGAAAATACCATTGCATGAGGAAGGTGCACCTTTGCCTTCAATGTGACATCTTCACTTTTCACAATTCAAAGAGGTCTTTTGCCACAACTTTTCCCCAATGCAATGGGTCTTTTCATCTGTTGACAGTTGCTTCTATGGGAGTTGATTGTAGAACTGAGTAAAACAAAATCTTGGACAACCTCAATCTTTTCTCCTTTTATTATATGGTTTATATATTATGGTTGCTTACTGACCCAATTATAGAGATTTTTGTTTTGTTGATGTTGAGGCTCAATCCATACAGAAGGCTGTGTTCTTTGATCTTCATCAGTAAATATTTCAGCAAGCAGAGTTGTGTCATCTGCATAATGCAGGTTGTTAATGAGTCTTCCTCTAATCATGATGCCGCTTTCTTCATGAAGTCCATCTGTCAGATTATTTGCTCAGCTTAGAGATTGAGGAGGTACAGTGAAAGGATACATCTCTGACACACACGGTTCTCATCTTTAAATCAAGCATTGTTTCCTTGTGTTTGAATGACTGCCTCCTGGTCCATATACAGATTCCTCATGAGTACAATTAAGTGCTCTGGTATTCATTCTTTGTAGTATCATCCACAATTTATTATGATCCACGTAGTCAAATGCCTTTGCATAGTCAATAAAACATAGACATCTTTTTGGCATTCTCTGCATTTGGCTAATATCCACCTGACATAAGCAATGATATCCCTAGTTCCACACCCTCTTCTGAATCTGGCTTGATTTTCTGGCAATTCCCTTTCTATATACAGCTGCAGCCAATTTTGAATATTTAGCAAAATTTTACTTGCATGTGGTATTGATGAAATCATTTGATATTTACCACAATTGGTCAGATCCCTTCTTGGTAATAGGTACATATATAGATCTCTTCCAGTCAGTTGGCCAGGTATCTGTTTTCCAAATATCTTGGCATAAACATGTTAGCATCTCCAGTGCTGCATCTGTTTATTGAAACATCTCTATTTGTATTCTGTCAATTCCTGGAGCCTGTGTTTTGCCAATTCCTTCAAAGTAGCTTTCACTTCATCATTCAGTACCATCAGTTCCTGATCATATGCAACCTCTTGAAATGGTCATCAACCAATTCTTTTTGGTAAAATGACTCTGCATATTCCCTTGAATCTTCTGATGTTTCTGGCATCACTTAATATTTTCCCTGTGGAATCTCTCACTATTGCCACTTAAGGCTTGAAATTTTCTTCAATTCTTTAATCTTGAGAAAAATGAGCATGTTTGTTTGGGTTTTCTATCTCCAGCTCTTTGCACATATCATTATAATATTTGATTTTTGTCTTCTCAAATTGCCCTTTGAAATCTTCTGTTTAGTTCTGTAGCTTGACCATGTCTTTTACTTTTGCAGTTGGATGTTCAAACTCAAGTTTCAGACATGAAGTTTTGACATGTAATTTATTTTTTCTTTGTCTTTTTAATAACCTTTTGCTTTCCTCATGAATATCATTGTCCTGTCACAATTCAACTGGTCTTCAAACATTAGTGTCTAATGTTTTAAACCTGTTCACATTATGTCTGAATGTAGATGGCATATACTCAAAGTCATAATTTGGGTCTGGTACACTTGTTCTAATTTTCTTCAGTTTCAGTTTGAGCCTGCTTGCCAGCAGCTGATGGTCTGATCCACAGTCAGTACCTGGTCTTGGTCTGACATTTGATATAGAGCTTTGCCATCTCCTCTTTACACATATGTAGTCAATTTCATTCCTGTATGTTCCATCTGGTGAAGTCCATGTGTATAATCACCATTTTATGTTGGTGAAAAAATTGCAATGAAAGTTCATTGGTCTAACAAAACTCTGTGTGATCTCAAATATCATTTCTGTCACCAAGGCTAAATTTTCTAACTACTGAGCCTCTTTTGTTTCCAAATTTTGCATTCCAGTCACTGGTAATTATTGGTTCATCCTATTTGCATGTTTGATGTATTTCAGATTGCAGGAGCTGGTAAAAGTATTCCCTAACTTCATTTGTGGCCTTAGTGGAGGGTGCATAAATTTGAATATTAGTCATATTAACTGGCATTCACTGTAGGTACATGGATATTATTCTATCACTGATAGCATTGTACTTGAGGACAGATCCTGATGTCTTTTTTGATGAATGCAACCTCATTTCTCTTAAAGCTGTTATTCCCTGCATAGTCGACCACATGATCTCATTCAAAATGGCCCGTGCCAGTCCATTTTACCTCACTGATGCCAAGAATGCTGATGCTTACGCATTCCATTTCCATTTTGACTTCTAATTTTCCTAGATTTATACTATATTCATTCCACAATCCAATTATCAGTGGATATTTACAGTTGTTCCTCCTCATTTTGAATTGTGCCACATCAGCAAATGGAGGTCCCTTGGTCATTACTGCATTTCCATCATTAAAATTTTAATATGTACCTGAAAATACAGAAATTTGATGCCCAATATATACTATATTAATATCTAACCTTTAAGAGGTACAAAAAATACCTTCTTAGGCTATCCAGTGGTCTCAACCAATTTCTTTACATATTACTTTCTTAATACAAAACATAATATATAGAAAATATTTAAAACCACTCTATTATTATTATTATTATTATTATTATTATTATTATGCTACTGGTGATTGAGCCCAGGGCCTCATACACACTTTGCAAGTGGTCAATCATTTGGCTGCGCCCTTGAGGCCCAAGGAATTTGAGGGAATATGTTAATGATTATGTAGAAACCTTTAATAGAAATCACAATAACAAATTATATCATTCCTTTTGAATAAACATTGTCCTGAAAGGATTAAAAGAAATGAAAATGCTAACATTTGGAGAAAATCTATACTAGAATGCACTCTTATAGCCTTCACTGGTCCTGGGTCATGCATAAATTCAACATTTTTCCCACGACCCAAATGTAGATTTTTTTATTAGGGAGTTTTGATTCAGACAGTGGTTTTGGGACAATATTTAGACCTTGTTATGTTGAATATTTGTCTCTAGAAGTAAGTAGGAAGACATACTTGTAAAGTGTTAACTTCTTTGTTTTACAATGCAGAATTGTTTAAGTTTATTCCAATTTCTATTGTTTCATTATAAGCTACTTAGATACTTTTTAAATGTCTTATGTGTGTTTCTTAAATCATCTATACCTAAGTGAAGTGCTTTGGTTATCTAAGAATGTGTATTTGGTATTGGAAACTTATTTCAATGCTTGGGGCATGCTACATTATTTGTAAATGGATCATGTGAGTTCAACAAAATTGTCCAGTATAATCTCTGCACACATGGTTCTATATATGTATCATCCCACCAAATGTGCTACTTGATATGTTCAAATCTTTTTGCATGGTTATTATTGAATGTGCCATTTACTTGTAGAGGTATGCAGATATTGTAAAAATTCCCTCTATGAGAATAGAAATTTTATTTTCTCTAGATAATTCTCTCAATTATATTCTGAGATTTGTTCTTAGGTACAACTTTTAATATTTAGAGACCACCATTATTTTTCCTAATTGTACTTTCTATCCTAAAGCATAGAGTGCTTGTTGTTACAGCCATGCCAGCTCTCTTTACGTCAATGTTTTCATAGTACATAAGTCACTTCTCAAGTTTTCAATTTTCTTTATTTTGCCATCCAATTCCTTTTTTTTTTAATCAGAGTTAGATTCTAAATAATTTCCAATGGTTAACTCTACCTCTCCCTGATACTGTAAGTTTTTAGGATAGATAATATAGAAGTTGTCAAATAAACTGTTTTGAGTCAAATGATTCTTTTACCTACTCTTACCTGGCTTCTGAACAAATACCTTATTTCCCATTTTGATGGCTCTAATTCTAATCTTAACTTTTAGCATTTACCAGTAACACTGACCAAGAGGTGTGAGATCCAACTCCACAGCATCTTGTATGTATTTTTGCTTTAAAAGAAAAAAGTACCTCTTAGATAGTCAATGATCTTTGTCTTTTAGAATCTTGGTTTTCTAGGTAAACATAGTATTTACTTGTCACACTGCCATTTTCGTCTATATCTTAGTAAGTCTGTACATTCTTCTAATACTGTAATCTTTTACAAAAGCCACTTGAGTCAGTAAACTGTTTGTATTTTTTCCCTAAAATTTAAGTTTCTCATTTCTTAGAATCTGCATAATGATAGATATTTGGGTTTGTGGTTATAAATGTTATCTCTGTATCCTGGTGGAAGTGTTTTCTCTTATGACTCAGTGACACCACCCACAAAGTTTATCTTTCTTGAACATTAAAGCTTCTATTTTCCATAGTAAATTGATTTACATATTTATCTGGATGCTTTTTCCTTCCTCATCACATTTAGTTTCAATTCCTCTTGATTAGCTTTGCTAGCCTCCAGGCAAATACATCCTCCAAGGGGAAGAAAGTGCTTGAGCTTGACAAAGCATAGAAAATTAGATGAAAATAGGAAAGGCAGTCTAGCAAAATGAATAGTGCAGAGGAAGAAGCATAAATATGTGACTAGGAAATGTTATACAGATAATTGTGGGATTTCTTAAAACAATGAGTTTAGGTAGAAATCATAGGTAGAGGTTGTAAAAATAGCCTTGAATTTCAGGTTGAAAAGTTTGACTTTTATCTCAGATTTTTTTATTACATCTGAAGTTGAGCAGCATTGCTCAAAATCATATTTACAGTAGATTGCTGTGAACTTAGCGTATAGAAGACAATGGAGATAGACAGTAGATAAATTTGCAGAGAACTATACTGAAGCACTAGAGAAATGTGAATTTTAAGGAATAAGGAAAATGGATAAGACTAAATTAAGAGACAGAAAACACTCCAAAAAAATTGAACTTCTTTTTTTCATTTTAAGAAAACATCACAGATGCATATAGGAAAAGTAATTGAGGGATAAAGGATGAATTTGTACTGCATGTGATGAATTAGAGATATCTTCAAGGAACCTTTGTGTGAGAACTCTGTGAAATGGAAACACTATACTTAACAGTGTCCAAAAAACAGAATCAGTGTCTTCTGAATTAAAGAGCACAATGGGCTATACACTATGAGGAATTATGACTTTCTCAATTGCAAGTAATAGAGACATAATTCAAATTAAGTTAAGCAATACAAATATATTGGAGTAATTCTGGTATAGCTCAGACTTTGACAGTTATATGGTCTTAGGCAATAGCACCTGGGCTTGGCGAAATCCATAACTTTCTCTTAGTCTCTCCACCTCTCTGTTTGTCTTTGACTGCCTCTGTTTTCTACTGTGGTAGGCAAACATTTTCCCTGTGTTAAAAATGGTGATTACTGAACAACTTTTGAATCACATCATTGTAGAATTTTCTAAAGAGAATCTAATAGCATAAAACCTGGGGAATGGCTCTGATTGTTCTGGTTTGGATAGTGAAATATCCCTGAACCACTCCCTGTGAGCAAGGGGAATGGACATTACAGTTAAGGATCACCCCTGTGGACAGGAACTTGGGATGCAGCCCTAGAAGTAGAATTAGAGAGAAGCATTGTGACCACAGAGAAAAACAACAGTTTCGATCAAGATGGCTCAATTTACAGCTCCCAATTTTATGTTGCAGGAGTGATTGAAATACATATTTACAACTGGATAGCTGTATTGCCTGTTAATACAAATGCTATACCAGTCAACAGGCTACATCATCAATGATGATTAAAAATAAAGCAAAACAAAAACTGATGGATTGACATGGAAGGAAAAAAAACATAAGTTGAATGGAGCCATCCCATGTCTTATAACAAATCTGTATGCCCCTAAACAAGTAATGGTGTCATCAGACATTGTTTTTCTTTTAAATAGTTAGGATAAAAAACAATGACATCTCAAAGGAGAAATTTCAGGATGAATAAAGGAATGTCTGATCGCTCCTGGAAGTAAACTGCTTAGCAAATAACACTGGATTAGGATGAGGTCAAAAACCTGAAAAATTAAATCATGGGCCTATGACAACTTGACTCTGACCAAATCAGAAAACTGGTGGTGTTGTAAATTGGGTTCATCTGTAACACAATCCATGAAACCATTGATGTATAGAAAAAGCAGAAATCTTAAAGAGGGAAGGCAGCCAAGAGCAGATGGGGGCAGTGGCTGGCAGGGTATGTAAGGTGAGGAAGCACATGAAGTAGATATGAGGCTTTTGAGTCCCTGTGATGGAAGAACATAGATGTTTGAGCTAATTGATGTGCTGCTGAAACAGTAACAAGATAACTCATCTTTAGAGCTGCTTTTGTCCACTGAACAGTATCTCAGTTCTCCATGAAGTTTGACAATGTGGCCATTAGGACTACTACTAATGATTCACTGTGAATCATTAGGATGAGCTCTCAATATCTGAAACAATCTGTTCCTTGAAACAAATGTGAAGAATCACTTTACATATTAACCATTTGTCAAATCTCTTATTCAAAGGCAGTATGTTTGTAATAAAGGTTATGGACTTTTGTAGTGCTGCATCTTTTGTTAATTCATGTATATGTTTACATATTGGTGAGATCTGCACAACAAACACAACTAGATTAATTTTCCATATGATTTTCTAATTTGACAAGAACATTCTAGTAGAGACGATATACAGTATAATAGTTGGACACGTGGATTTTGAGGTCAGACTACCTGGGTTTCAATCCAGAAAAGTTGTATGTACTTAGGTTTCCTAAGCTTGAATTTCAACACTTTTCAAGTGGAGATAATAATAGTGCCACTCCTAGGGCTGTTTTGAAAGTTACCAGAACATAGAACACATACTGCTCAATATCTATTAGCTATTTGAGTATTACATTAGCTATCATTACCTTAAATTAACTTACTGCTCTGAAATATTTTTTTGCAAATACCAATGCCCTGTTATATATTTGAGCAAGTTATTCACATAATTGCCTTGTTACACTAAAACATTTGTAAGGTAAATATGAGAAATAGAATGAGAAAACAATAACTACTTGTTAAGTCCCTTGATTGTTCTAAACACAGTAATTATCTTTGGATTATCCCTTCTAAGTAGTAAGTAAATTAAGTAATATATAATTTCTTCAAATACATTGGGGTCTAAGGAACCTAAGCAATAAAACTTAATTCTCTGGCTGAGTTCTGAACACCTGAGATTTAAGTCAAAAGAGCAAAATAGATGGTAGGAAGTGTAAAAATAAATTTTATTGATAATGCTGACACTGCAAATAGTGGCTTATATCTGCAGAAAGGTCGTGTGTCTACTACAGAGCCAGAGCTAGATAGATAACAGGCATGGGCAGCCTTGGCATGGAGCTAGGTCTTCATATTTGGGGTCAGAACATAGATGAATAAAGCAGAATATATTTATTGTGAACAAATTGATCCCAAAGAGAAAGAGAAAAGAAAATAACTGGATTCCCCAATTTTTCATTGTGAAATTATCACTCAGTTTAAATCTTTACTCATTGGGATAAGTAAAACACATCGCTAGGTTGTTATCCCATTCAAACCTCCACCATATTTATGAGAACATCAGAAGAAGGAAAATGTGTCTTCTCAACATCCTCCCCCAACACACACAAACAAAAAGCAACATACATGTTTTATTAATCCTGTTTTAGTCTTGCATGAAGAAAAATCCAGGCTATATTGTAGACCAGTATATGGTAGAATACGTTGTTGTTCTTGTTAGGTGCCATTGAGTGGGTATCCGACTCATAGCGACCCTGAGTACAACAGGGGAAACACTTTGTCAGTGCTTCTCTGCTGTTCACAGGGTTTTCAATGGCAGATTGATTTTTGGGGATGGGTTGCCAGGTCCTTCTCCCTTGGTAGAATATATCATTACCATACTATTATTTTTTCAGACCAAACTGAAAGACTAACTTTAAAAACTATTAATGTTTTTCAAATTTTCAAATATGTATAACTTACTGTGTAGGTAGTGAGTAGAAAAGTAGATAATGGTTTAGAAATAACAGAGGATGATAATATTCCTGGCAGAAAAGAACTACTTTTGCCATATAGACTTTAGAAAGATAATAACAATGAAAAAGAAATAGAACCTAAACATATGGCCTGGGGACTGATGTGCCTCTCTAATGAAGGAGGTTGTAGTGATGTCTAGCATTCTGCTGAGCAACTCCTGGAAGTATCAGGATAAAGCTAAACCTGGATTATACAGAATACAGTATATGTGGATGAATTGGAGAAATATATTTAATTATGAATTTTCCCCCTTAGAGAGATTCATTGAAGTGTAATAACTTTTCTCATCACAAGCCACCAAGCTCTCCCTTTCCTATAACACTGGGACTCTAAATCAAAATAGATAACAATTCACACACAGAGGTAGTGTTTTAGTACAATCTGCTGTTCATGGAATGGCAAGTGGCTAACAACTAGAAATTGCTGGTGCTTTATGACATTTTTAGACTCAGAAAAGCTTAGAGCTTCTTCCATCAAACAAGTGCTGTCCTTTTTACAACTTGTAAAAAATGTGATTAGATGGTGAGATTACAGCTGGAAGCCTGGCTTCAATGAAATAACCTTGCTTATAGAGAATTTCCATTTCGGACATTTTTGGAGATCATTAGTAGGTGAGCCTGTCAACTGGTATTGCCCTGGCCATAACAGCTTAAGTTTTGTTCTCACCCAGAGAAATCGAGTCTAAATGTCAAATTTGTGGAAAGGAAAATGGAAAAGTTCAAAATTGTAGGATACATGAATTAAAATTTAAATTAAAAATCTGCTGGAAATAAGAGTTATATATAGTGAATTTTTAATTTTTTTTTACAATGATTAAACTATTAAATATTTCCTGTATTCTAACAGAATGATAGGCTGGGATTTAGCTCAGTTGGTAGAGCGCTTGTTCTGTGCTCTCTAAGGCTCTAGGTTTAATCCCCTGCACCCCCAAAAATGGCAACCCACTCCCCCCAAACCCCTAGAACAATTATTGAAAACCTGATGAATAGCAGAGAAGCACTGACATAGTGTTGGGCACGGCACAATGTCAAGGAATGTTTCATTCTGTTGTATAAGGTCACTATGAATGAGAACCAGCTCAGGGGCCCCTAACAACAAAAACAGAATGATACAGATATAAGCTGCTTCCCAGAAATCACCTGGTATTTGTGGCAGAGGGAAACTTGACCACCCTGGGGGGCGGGACACTACTAGAATGCATTTAAATTTTCGAGGGAATTAGAGGAAAAAGGTTGAAAGTCATTTTGCTTTGTTGATAAGTTCTGGGTCCTAGTTCTTTGGTATGACTCATGGTCCTTATTTTAGTACTGTACCCTATTTAGACAAAGATAGGATACAGGGATTTTTCTTGGACTTGCTATTACTGACAACTGCATTGATACTGAGAATTATGTCTACTTTTTTCTACTTTACTTTTGATAATGTTAAATGTTTCACTTTATTTTTTTTTCCCTTTCTAGATTAAGTTGGCTTTCTTTTAGTGCATCTAAGTATGGTACAGGAGGGACTATTCCAAAAATCTCATGGTATTGCAAAGTATTTATCAATTTTAGTTTAAACAAAAGAAATATGTAATGTGACAGAATCCTCCAGGCTGGATGTGGCCATCAGCATCTCAAAGCAGAGCTACTGTGATGACCAGAGAGACCTTGGGCCCTAGTCACAGCAACAAAATGGAATCAACTACACGGCTGAAGGTGGAGTTTGTATGATAGAGGGCCTGTTAGTGTTCCCTAGTGGAGGCCCATGATGAGGCCTTCATGAGACCCCTTCCCCTCATGTCTCTGGCCACTATATAAGAAAGAAACAATTGGCTGGGTCACGATTCATTATTGGTTCAACTGCTGTTAGGACCTTTTGGTGGAAACTCCTTGGCAAGATCCTTTGTGGTGGAGCTGTACATGAATGTTGTCCAAGGTTGTCTGTGAGTTATGCACACCTCTATGCAAGCCCTCAAAACTCAGGACTCACTAAGTTTAACCAAATGTGATTCTTCTTTTTTTCCTGTGTGCACCCTCTTGGTTTGTGGCAGTAAGTAGACATCAGCTTGGTGTCGTCCCAGAAAAAGTAATTTCCTATGTAATACTTAATCACAGAACACTTAGATTGCCTCAGGAATATAAATGGATTTGGCTCAGTTGGTAGAGCACTGCGCTGCAGTCTCTGAGGTCCCAAGTTCAATTCTCAGCACCACACAAATGGGAGAAGGACCTTGCAATCCTCTCCCAAGGCAATCCCGAAACAGTCAGCCATTGAAAAACCCATGAGGGTCGCTAGTTGGATACCGACTCCATGGCACCTAACAACAACAACAACCACAGTGTTGAAAAGCCTGCAGCTGTAGCCCTGTGGCATCCAATCTGTTCAGATCTTGCAAGCTAAGCAGGGTCCGGCCTGGTTAGTATTTGGATGGGAGACTGCCTGGGAACACCAGGTGCTGTAGGTTTGGGAGACGGACCCGGCAACCCACTCCCAGAAATCAATCCACCAATGAAAACCCTATGAACAGCAGAGAAGCACTGACAATAGTGTTTCCCCTGTTGTATGTAGGGTCACTACAAGTCAGTTACCAACTCACCAACGGCACCTGACAACAACAATAACAGTGTTGAAAATATCATTCTCTAAGTACACAATTTGTATTAAAGTAAATGAGGATACATGGCTGATAAGTAATACATAAAACTTGGCTCTTTATGTATATTTAAATCATTCTCTGTTCTGATCTATAAACAACTTGTCACTAGTGTTGGTTGAGAAGATATAAGTAATACATAAAACTTGGCTCTTTATGTATATTTAAATCATTCTCTGTTCTGATCTATAAACAACTTGTCACTAGTGTTGGTTGAGAAGATATTTAGCACTCAGACCTCTAGTCTTTAAAGCTAAGAGGGTCTTGATTTTAGAAAATAAAAAAATGTTAAACTACAAATTTGTTGCATTGATGTGTCTTCTGAGCTGCCAGGTGAGGCAGTTATACTGAGGAATTTGATTTAGATTCTTGTTTCATTTTGTAAATCTTGTATGGGTACTGACTTTTAATAAGCCTAAAATAGAAGCTTAAAATCGGTGAGTTGTATATTCCTGTTGGTATGAATTCATTCATTCATTCATTCATTCATTCATTCATCAAGCACTGATGATTTTTTAAAGATGAAAGAATTAGAGATTGAGGCCAAAATACAATAGCTTATTAATAAACTGACCTGAAGCTGCAGTTAGGCTTCCTAATATTTTTCCGTTTGAATAAAATCCATGCACTCAGAAATGCAGGTGTCTCCCTATAATAAAAGCAGAGCCTGCTTTTAAGAGGCAGAGATAATGTGTGTCTTGAGACAAAACTGGTTGAAAGAAACACAAGAATAGGAATTTTCAGGCTCAGTTCTTTCCCCTTTTCCACTAAGTAGATATCACTTGTCCTCTTTGGGACGGGGAGGGAGCCTGCATGTTCTCCCAGGTGTTTCTCTTCTAGGTCCTGTAGGTTCTCCTCTGTGTGAAAAAGAATGCACAGGGAAATTACTCCACCTTCTCCTATCACTGCCTTCCACTCAAGTGTTTTTTCTTGCTGACCTATTTGGTAGATTCTGTGAGATATACACAAGTAGGAAATTCAACTTCTCTGTTCCCAAAGCAATATTATGTGGAAGGGAAGCTGATACTCCAAGTGCTGAGTACCCAAACACATAAAATATGTCAGTCTTTCTGGTCTAGATCTTAGGAAGAACATAAATAGAACACTTAAGCTGGGCTTCAAAAAATAAACAGGATTTAGTCAGGAAGATACAGATACAAAGGCATTAAGCATAGGAAGGAATATGAGGTGATTTAAAATCAGAATAATAGTAGTTGGATTATGAGATGATTTAAAATCAATAATAGTAGTTGGATTAAAGAAAAAAGGTGGATGTGACACATCTTGGAGAAAAAACACATAAGACAAATTATGCATCAGAAATGGAGAGCAGAGAGAAGAAAATGTAAGGTATGGGTTGAAGCCAAGCATGGTGTTGTTGTTGTTAGTTGCCGTCGAGTCGGTATCCGACTCATAGCGACCCTCTGTACAACAGGGGAAACACTATTGTCAGTGCTTCTCTGCTGTTCATAGGGTTTTCAATGGCAGATTGATTTTTGGGAGGGGGTTGCCAGGTCCTTCTCCCAAAGCATGGTGTACCATACCTATAATCCTAGCACTTAGAGAGTGAGGCAAGAGGATTACGAGTTCAAGACCAGCCTGGGCTACAGATGAAGATTCTATGACAAACAGACAAAGAGACTTAGATTTTAGAACCCACACATTTGTGGATTTGATGTTCCTGAATTCAACCATCTTATGAGCTGTTTCTAGGATTTCATGACCAATTTTACAGTGAAGTTAACTCAATCTCATAGATTTTTTTTTTTAACTTAATGGTTTGTACTTAGGGCCTTCCACATACGCTGCAAGCGTTCTACCGCAGGGCTGCACCTCCAGCTCATTTTTTTTTTTTTTTTGGAGACAGGGTCTTGCTAAATTACACAGACTGCCTCTGGCCTCAAAAGAGCAATCCTCCTATTTCAGGCTGCCAAGTTTTGGGAGAAGGACCTGGCAACCCCCTCCCCCCAAAAATCAATGTGCCATTGAAAACCCTATGAACAGCAGAGACGCACTGACAATAGTATTTCCCCTGTTGTATGTAGGGTCACTATGAGTTGGATACCGACTTGACTGTACCTAACAAGTTGTTGAGACTACAGGTATGCACCCCTATATCCAGCTTCAACCTCACATATTTTTGTCTGAATTTAATATGTGTTATTGTTAGGTGCCATCGAGTTGTGTATCACCCATAGCGAACCTCATTGCATTTTCAATGCCTGATTGTTTTGGAACTGCCTCAGGAGTGGATTGCCATGTCCTTCTCCCATTCACATGAGCTTATACATATAAAATTACTGGAAATAAATATTATGTCCACTGTGTGAGTTCAGGTTGCTTAACTAATGAGCAAATCTAGAATTCATTTTCAAAATAATAGCCCGGAATGGTGGCACATTACTGTAATCCCAGCTACTCATGAGGTGGAGGCAAGAGGACCTAAAGTTTGAGGCCAGAGGCAACCATCGTGACTTAGCAAGACCCTGCCTATAGATGAAGAAAAGTCTTTTGAAAAGGGGTTGGGAGTACACCTCAGTGGTAGAGCACTTGCAAACTATGTAGGATAGTGGATTCAGCCACTATCACTGTCACAAAATAATGGTTGATGTGAATGTGAGAATTCTGAAAGACTAGGAATTCTTGGGATGTATGAGTTTTGAAATGTGTTTAAAAATAATCGGGGTGTGGTGGTACATGTCTGTAATCCCAGAATTTAGGAAGTAGAGGCAGGTGGGTACAGTCCAGCCTCGGCTAAACAGCAAGACACTGTCTTCATAAATAAATAAATGAAGTATACTAGTGTTTTCAAATGAGAAAGTTAAAATCTTATGTCCTCAAAGGCTCTAAGCATATTGGGACTTATGCAAAGTTTTAAATTGTGGCATGTAAAAAAATAATGGAAAATGATATGTTATCAACTTTAGTTCATTATTCACTTCATTTTTGCTTCAATTTTAAGTCCAACCCTCAACATGAAGCTCCCTTACCTTAACTTTTACATGACAAGCTCTTACTCATTGTGCCACAATTCAAATAATGCTTTTTAGCTGGGTCCAGTGGCTCATGCCTATATAATCCCAATGACTCAGGAGGAAGAGGCAGGAGGATCACATGTTCAAGGTCAGAGGCAGCATGCAAAACTTAGACCCTGATTTTAAAAAAAAATGAGCTGAGGGTGCAGCCTAATGGCAGAACAGTTGCAAAGTATGTGCAAGGCCTGGGGTTCAACCCTCAAGTATGACAAAAAAAAGACTGGGCAGGTTGAATTAGCCTTTACAAACCTAACACTATATCCATTTGGAGGAAATATCAATCTGAAAAAACTGCATAATCTAGAATTTCACCTATTAATCATTCTGAATTTTAAAGTAGACATTCATTTTAAAAAGCCCATACACCCATGTTGTTCTTAGGTGTTGTCAAGTCGTATCTGACTCATAGCAAACCCCATAGGGATTTTCTATGGTTGATTGTTTTAGGATTGCCTTGTGAGTGGATTGCCACATCTTTCTCCACTTTTGCGGTGCTGGGAATTGAACCTAGGACCTCAGAGACTGCAGAGCGGTGCTCTTCCTAGTGAGCTAAATCCCAGTCCCTCACCCATACTGACCCTATATCACTGTGAATTATCAGATTCATGTTACTTTTAACACTGTAAGAAGACAATGATCATGGTTCTTTAGTTACAGTAAAAAGCTAAAATTTCATCAACAAAGATGTCTTCTCATAGCTTATGCACAAAAATATTTGTTTTAACAATTCCTATCTTTCAGAAACAAATAGTAGTAACTTTAAAACATTTTCTGATGCCTATCCCTTGAAGTCTTTAGGAGGTGTTTTTTTTCCCCTTTTTTGGCCACTATTTAACAATTCTGGTTGAAGGTCTTCGAATAGTTAATATTTGTGCCAAATTTATTTAAATTCTACCAAAAGGCTGAGCTATTCTAATGGGTAATGATGTAAATCCATGTCCTAGAAAGAAATGATCATATGTATATGGATGATAAATTGGTAGGAAAAATGTAGGTTAGAAGGGAAAACAATCATTGTTAAGATGCTTGAGGAGTTTTGGATTTGGCTTTGCAGATGTGATTTGAAATCGTTCACAACCTATAAAAGGTCATACAAAAGAAAAGATGTTAACAGTGCAATTTCACAAAATAGTAATGCAATTATAAGAATTTATAATAGGGCATTATATTTAATTTCACCATTTACTAATGATCTGAAAGTGAAGAATGAGAAATCATAGGTGGTGAAGAGCAGTTTGTTGCATACATAGAAGAAATGAATTGCAAAGTATTGTTAAATCCAAGTGTTGTGAAATCTAAAGTCATCTTTTAGTTGTTCATATCTGTATCAATGGTAATGTTTTGAGTCAATTGGAATTGTAATTTTTAAACAAGAAGGGTTTGCTGGAAATGTAGTTTAGATGAGAAGTCTAGAAATCAATATGCTAGCATTAAACCAGGTCTCATATCTTTCCTCAGATTTTCTGCTGTATTTACTCCTTCCTTGATCTTTTTAGCTTCCACTTCAGTTTATAATCTTACTTTATTTGCAGTCTGTTTACTTAAGGGAGCAATAGAATTATTGGAAAAAATACATTTCTATGCACACTGAGCATCCTTGATTCAGTTAAGCAAGTTTTAGAATGTCAGCCTGTTCTCAACTCTTAAGTTGTGTTTACTTAACTGAATTATTTCTCTTCCACAAAGCTCTTGAGGCTCAAGTACAGTTCTAATATATAAGTTTTGAAGGAGTTTGTCAATCATAGTGGTTGGAACAATTAGAGATAAATTAAAAAACATAGGAACATCTTATAACTACAGAAAAAATAAGTGGTCCTTGATTATCTAGTTCGATGTCGGATTTCTTCATTGGTTGATACCAGAAAAGTCATGGAACTGGACAGGAAAATAAAGAAAAAAGAAAAAAATGAAAAAGGAAGTTTGACCTACAAAATCTTGACAGCTTCAGGGAAGAAACTTTGTATTTCCTGTCTGTATTCATTTAAGTTGGGGGGAAAAATTCTAACTTGCTCAAAGACTGGTTTTAGAATTCATTATTCATTGAGTGTTAAAGGGCTGTGAAGGAGCAGAGGGAAGCTGGGGATCAACCAGCCAGAGGAAAGCCCATAATAATGACAATGTGGCAGAATTCCTCAGCTAAAGATGGTCAGTCCAGTTACAGAGACTTTTACCATTAATCTTCATAATGGGTTTGGCTTGACATACCCTTTGCTTTTAAGGATATTGATACTGAAGCTCTCAAGTTCCCTGATCTAATGCAATGCAAATAACATATTTTTGTAGGTTTTTCAAAGTTATATAACATGAAAGGGAGTGAAGAGGTAATGACTAAATCAAAATGTATAATAGTTCTGATTATCAATCTGTATTATAAGAATATTGGAGACTTAGCAGAATAATTATTACTTATTCAATATTGACTATACACTCAAAATTACTTTGCCACATCCATGGCTTTTTAGTTGCCCTCCAATTCTTTCCCCTTTCTCTTGTTCCTCCTTGAACTCAATCTGCAGACAGCAGCAATAAATGAATATTATATAAATTTGTTTAGCAGAGTTCTTAACTATGGTTACAGATCTGAGTATAAATGTGGGACAGAATTGTATGGTAATACATACAGTTGAGTATTTCTTATGGAAACAATTTTTAAAATGTAGTGTTTTCTTTGTAAAAAGCCTTGTAAGAAACACATTTCTCATTTCAGATGGAAATTACTTATAAATGCCAGGAAATTGCCCAAAATTGAATGCCTTTCAGATAATAACAGGCATTTTTTGATATTTGACAGTTTTATTTAAAGGCTTTGGTAACAGGGTTTTTTGTTGTTGTTGTTTTGTTTTAAAAATTTCCCACCAATTTATATTTTGCCTTTACATAAAGGTCAATATAACATATTGATAGAATACTAATTATTACTAGTGATTCAGTTGAGATTTTATCAATTTAGAATGTGTCTTGTATAATACCTAATATGAAGTTTGCTTTTGCATTCTATAATTTGAGGTTTTGCTACAAAAATGAATTATATAAAGTAAGTTTCAAAAAAAACTGTTCTAAAAGAATTAAAATATAATGAAATGTTTCTGGAGGCATTTATGAAATTTGGAAGCATCTATTTACTTACATATAATTAAGTTCCTGATTACATAAATCATTTTTCTATTCACGCAAGTAATACTCCTTATTGCTTATAAAAGATGTTAACATTTTATAAACATTCATTATTTTTGAAATATAATTTTTGATACATGCAAAAATTCTAATGTTTCCTTTATTTGGCTTCCTCTTCCTCATTGAATACCCTGCTACTAAGTCTGTTTAGAACTATATTTAAAACTGGCTTTGATGTTTTGTCAGGATTCTGAGGCCCAGATGAAAACCAAACCTAAAACTGTCAATTTAGGCTTGTCTTGATTCCCCTGAGGGAATTTCTCTATGACAGTGATAGAATATTTTGTCTGGTCTTTGCTTTTTAATTGTTGTTAGAGTCCTCTAGGGATTTATAGGGTGTTACCTATCTTAGGAACTATCAAGCCATGATTCAGGTATTTTATCTACTGAAACTCTGCTCATTCTGTATTCCTGGAGTAGAAAAGAAGGATCTCATAGAAGGGAACCTTGGACTTGAAAATTCAAAACTTCATAGACACAAGATTTTAATAAAGGAGTGATGCAGATTTTCATAGGGAATGAGCATTACATAAACCTTAAGATCTACCCTGGGCAAAGAAGAACTAAGCTGCTTCCAGATAAAATCTACTTGCTTACTAGAATACCTGATAGGAAGAGTTTGGGCTAGTTTTTCAGAGCTACTCTTTGTCTCTCCTCTAGTTACCCTGACAACTATTCAAGTTGTTAACTGACATCCTGGTTAAAGCTTATATAACTCACTATAGCAAGGGCTAGTATTTTGCCTAGAGCAACACAAAAACCCAGCAGATAAATTATTGGTGAATAAACAGAGACTGATTGCATTTATAAAAATTTTCACCACAGAATTTCTTTAAATATTGTACTTTGCTAATGCAATCAAAATATTTCAATTCCTTCAAAAAAGACACTCATATATTCATATTTAGTTTTAGTTAATTCTTACCATGTAGTTACTAGCACAGTGGTGATGTTTTGAAATGTCATTAAAACTAAGTCCTCTCAATGTGTATAATTTGTCAGAATTAGAAATTTCATAGATATATTCAAATATTAGCATCTCACAAAAGAGAATGACAAGATAAAAGTACTAACATAACTAACATTTGTGATGTTGTTAGTCTGTCAGCTTGTGCTTTGGGGGCTTGTGTGTCGCTTTGATGCCAAAAGCTATGCCCCCAGTATTTCACATACCAGCAGAGTCACCCATGGTGGACAGGTTTCAGCTCAGCTTCCAAACTAAGACAGATTAGGGAGAAGGACCCAGCAGTCCACTCCCAAAATAATTATCCATTGTAAAATGGATACTGGAGAAATACTGTCAGATACAGTCCCCCAAAAATGAACCCTCCAGGTTGGAAGGCACTCAAAAGACAACTAGACTGGGAAAGAGTTGCCTTCTCAAAGTATAGCCAATCTTAATTATGGGAATGGAGTAAAACACCAGGACCTCCATTTGCTGATGTTGCATGCCTCAAAATAAGAAGAAACAACTGTAAACATACATTAAAAACTGGAATATGGAATGTATGTAGTGTGAATCTAGGGAAATTAGAAGTCATCAAAAGTAAAATAGAGCACATAAATATCAACATTCTAGGCATCTGTGAGCTAAAATGGACTGGCTATTTTGAATTAGATAAGCATATGGTCTACTATGCCAGGAGTGACAACTTAAAGAGAAATAGGGTTGCATTTATTATCGTAAGATAACTCAAGATCTGTCCTGTAGTATAATACTATTGTTGTTGTTGTGATAGAATAATATCTATATGCCTACAAGGAAGGACAGTGAATATGACTATTATTCAAATTTACGCACCCACCACTAAGGTCACAAATAAAGAAGTGGAAGATATTTACCAGCTTCTGCATTCTTAAATTGATTGGACATGCAGTCAGTATTGACTGATGATTACTGGTGACAGGAGTGCGAAGGCTGAAAACGAAGAAGGTGGCTCAGTAGTTTAAAATATGGCCTTGGTGACAGAAACCATGCTGGTGATTGCATGATAGAATTTTGTCAGACCAATGACCTTTTCATTGCAAATACATTTTCTTGCCAACAGAAATGATGACCGTACACATGGAAATCACCAGGTAGAACATACAGGAACCAAATTGACTGCATTTGTGGAAAGAGACAATGGAAAAGCTCTATCAGAAGCCAGAACATTTATGTTGTACTTTATAATTATGTATTTTCATATTTAATAACTTGGCTTCTTACTTTAATGATAAAGTGCCAATAATTAAAGTAAAAGGCAAAGTTTATGGAAAAAGAAATGCTTGGAAATTAGAAAGATGAAGAGTATCAAGAATTACTTACCTTTGAAAATCTTTAAAAGTCAATGAAGATCACAGGAAGAGATATGTAAATATACAAAACTGTAAAAGAATAGTGCAAATGAGATTTTAAGTATCTTAAATTATAAATTAATATTGTTTTTGCCAAAATTTTTGGCTAGATTATTAAATGTTTTTCCAACACACTAAGACTATGGCTATAACAGAAATGTGACTATTGTTAATTAAACCAACATGAGTTTATTTACTTATATTTTTATGCAATAAAAGAGTCTCAAGTACAGAAGATCATTCTGACTTCATGATGCCAACAGCAATCTGGCTCCTTCCAACTTCTACCCTTCACTTGAGGATTTCTTCTTAAGATTGCTGCTCTACTTCCAGGTACCATGTCTTTAATAATTTCCTACCATCTGAGTGGGTCTCTTTTTTTCCCCCTCGGGGAAAATAAAAGAATTTACCTGTCATCAGCCAGGGTATGCAATGACCACCCTTCAAGTACACATCATTGCTTCTGATACAGGACTCAGAGTCCCATTTCTTCACCTCTATTTTGCGTTGACCAAAATTTTATCCAGCTTCTCTATACCCAACAAGTTCCTATGCATCACCTTTCTCCCAAGCCTGAATAAGCCCTAAAATGTAGGATATGTCTTCTTTGCAATTTGCCCTGAAAATTGACTACAGCAAAAAAGTATTTCCTGCCAACCTCCAGAACATGCAGATACTTAACACTCTTTTTACCCTATTTTTCCTCACTTACTACTTAGCCTTCTCTGTAAAAGAAAACTTTCTCTTTGTTGAGACACTTGCAGATTTCTGAGATTTGAAAGTTCTCCCTATTGCAATAGTCTTCTAAATAAAGATTCCTTAGCTATGTTCAGGTTTTGTTTTTATTGGACACTTCAATCTCTGGTTTGAGGGAGTAAAGAGAATGAGTAACCAGTATCATTTCTCCCCAATCAGCCACATAGACTCACTGCCAACGTTTGTAAAGCATTTAAGTGCCCTTGATTTGGTGTCTGACTCACAGCGACCCTGTGTAGAATAGGTGAAACGGTATTATCATGCTTCTCTGCTATCCATGGGTTTTTTAATGGCTGATTATTTCTTGGGAATGGGTTGCTGCATCCTTCTCTCAAGCCTACAGTACCTGCTGTTCCCAGACTGTCTCCCATCCAAGTGCTAACCAGGCCAGAACCTGCTTAGCTTCACAGATCTGATGGGATCAAATGCCACAGTGGTATGGCTGCAGGCTGTAAGGTATTTAGCAGGGTTTAAGCAGAAACTGGTCCCACTATTTACCAGCATTGTTGTACTCAAAAGAATCCTTTACTCATTGGAAAGAGGCTTGACCTAGATTACCTGAAAGTTCTTCTCCAAAGCTAGAGTATGATTCCAGAATGGTCCAAACAAAACCCTAAATCAGCTTGCAGGAGGAGATTATATACCATTTTAATCAATTGTGAAGACAATTTAGAGAGAATGAAATTTAAATTGGACTTTACTCATGTAGAATTTCGATACTTAAAAGAATTGTTGTTGTTGTTGTTAGGTGCCGTCCAGTCAGTATCTAACTCATAGCGACCCTCTTAGGGTTTTCAATGGCTGACTGTTTCGGGATTGCCTTGGGAGTGCCAGGCCCTTCTCGGCATTTTTGCGGTGCTGGGAATTGAACTCGGGACCTCAGACTGTAGCACAGGACTCTACCAACTGAGCTAAATCCCAGCCCACTTAAAAGAATAGCAAGAAATATTTAAACATGACGGTATTCAGGATTTGTAGTTCATTGCCATGCTGTGTGTGGATTCTGTGTTTAACCAGGAATGCTTTTGCAAGCTCTTTAGTATGTGACGATTATGTGAGGACAACTAAATTCAAGGTTCCTGTGCTTACTGGTATTTGAAACCGAAAGGCTTGTCCTTTCATGGTTGGTTGTTTTGTTAGGTTCCCTTCAGTTGGATCTGTTTCATAGCTACCCTATGTACAACAGAACAAAACACTACCCGACACTGTGCTATGCCTGGCACAATGTCAGTGCTTCTCTGCTATTCATAGGGTTTTCAATGGCTGATTATTTCTGGAGTGGGGCTATTGGGTCCTTCTCCCAAACCTACACCATCCTCTATTCCCAGGTGATCTCCCACTGAGTACTAACCAGGCCTGACCTGGCTTAGCTTCTGAGATTTGATGAGGTTGATGTCAGGGTGGCATGGCTGTAGACCATCCTTTGATTTGTTTGTTGCTGTTAGGTGCCCTCAAGACAGGTCTGACTCATAGTTACCCTATGTACAACAAAACAAAATGCTCTTCCACACTGTGCCATGCCTGGCACTATGTCAGTGCTTCTCTGCTATTCATAGGGTGTTCAATGGCAGAATGTTTCAGGATTGTTTCAACAGTGGGCTGCCAGGTCCTTCTCCCATTTATGCAGTGCTGGGTATCAAACCCAGGGCCTCAGAGAGCACAGAGCAAGCTCTCTACCAACCGAGCTAAACACAAGCCCCGTCCTTTGGTTGTTGTTGTTGTTGTTAGGTGCCATCAAGTCGGTATCCAACTCATAGCGACCCTCATAGGGTTTTCAATGGCTGACTGTTTCAGGATTGCCTTGGGAGTGGATTGCCAGGTCCTTCTCCCATTTTTGCGGTGCTAGGAATTGAACTCGGGACCTCAGAGACTGCAGCGCAGTGCTCTACCAACTGAGCTAAATCCAAAATAATGGTCCTTTGGTTAGGGGGCCAAAAATCATTATTCTCACTTTAGTCTAGTCTTGGCAAAAACATGAAACTAAGAGGCAATTTTTCTCTTCTCTTGAATCAAAAAAACAATGTGATAAAACTATTTTAAGTTGAACACAAATAATGTAAGTAAACCAAAAGTGTCTAATATCTAATATTTGGAATTAGGATGTGCTTCAACTAGTTATCCTATTTAATGGGTAATCTGAGAAATTTTATTACAACTTTAATATGCAAAATATGACTCAGCTCTATAGCATAGAGTGCAATGAAACAGGAACTATTGAGGAAAATACATGGAAACACATGAAATATAAATCCCTCATAACTCAAACCTCCTTGCTTCATGTTAGACATGGCTCTAATTAATTGCTTTCTCAATGAGTGAAAAAAGAAATTGGCTCTTATTTATTTATGATTTTAGTCCCTTTATACAGTTCTCTCTATGTACTTTTAAATAGATTTTAATATTTTCTAATCTTATACAGAAAATTCTTTTAGGCCAACACTCTAGATGAAAAACTTGTGCCTTGAATCAAAGAAAAGAGTATTTGTGGGAGACTTTCTTATGAAAATGAGTAGGAAATTTATTTCACTGATTCACAAAGTAAAATATTTGTCCCTACAGAAACACAAAACTTTTTATTGGTTTGTTTTTGTTTTGAAAGGTTAAATATAGCAAGGTACAATAAATAATTCAACAAATACTAGTGAATTCACAATGCTAAATTGATCAATATTGACACATTGAAATTTTTGCTTTATGTAGAAACATGACTTCAGTGTCTCTTTTAAACTTCTGTGTATTTTAATAACTACTTTTTCCTTAAATGTTTACACTGTATTACATTATACCTAAAATAGTAAATATAATTTCATTGTTAGGTTAATATTTGTCATAAAATTTTTTAATTTATCATTTCTTATATAAAGGAATTTTAATGTTTTCAAAATGCTGATTTTGTATACAGAATACTTACCACTCTATTGCCTTGAATGTTGTCTAAGGTTGACTTAGATTTTCTATGTAAATAACAACTCCTTTGTTACTTTTTAAATTTGTTTGCTTTATATTGATTATTCACAATACTGGCCAGGG